>SNQJ01S0185533.1:35934-52500 GCA_010110895.2 Picea sitchensis | reverse complement strand
TTGGAGCACTACATTGTGTATGCTTAGCCATCAAATATTTCATGTCTACATAAATGATTTTTATTAACATTTTTCTTTCAGTTTTTGATATTTTGACTTATTTTATGGGCATGGCTCATTGAGGAGTAATGTTGAGGTATTGCGGAGTAATTTTGAGGTATTGTAGGCAGACCAATGAATCCAGAACCATAAATCAGCCTTAGAGGCCACACAAGCTATGAGGGAGAAGAAGCATTATAAGCAAAAAAATTTAGTAGTATTAATGGAACGTATTAATACTTTTGTAAAATTTAAATGGTTGTAATTTGTTATGTAATAAATAATCTGTTTTACACAATAAACACTACATTTTCTAAACAAATTCACTATTATTATTTTTAACAATAATTTTAATAATTTATTTAATAAATTTATTATATAATAAATATTTTTTATTATATTAATTTAATTTTATCTTAATATTTGAAAAAATCAAATTAATGATATCTATCTATGTATTTCAACCACTTTTATTTATATAATTTTTTTAATAAAATAATAATTCTTGGTCCAACCCTTCCGCTTCCCTTTCCCTTACATTCCCTTACATATATAATTCTTCATTTATAAGTCTTCCCAACCCATCTACTCTTCTTCCGTACAATCAAGAGGATTATGAAAGAGTATGCTTGACTTTGTAAAATACAAGTCAAAATCAAGATATGCAGAGGGCAACGTTGGAGATGCTACTTGTCAAAGCAATAATACCGATTTCAAAGGATATGGGTGGGTTTGTAAAATACAATATCAAGATATACTGAAAAAAAATATTAAAGATGCTATTTGATGATAGATGTAGTCACAATAAAAAGGTTGAAATCAAAGTTGTGATTTGAAATCAAAGTTGTGATTTCAAGTATTAATTTTTTCATGACAAAAGATGTTTGTTCATCAATGAAATGATTAACATAACAGTAGATGTTTTTACTATATTTAAGTATTTTATTTACTTATATTTAAGTATTTTATTTACTTTAGGTTTTTTTTTTACCGTATTCTTTTTACAGCATTTGGTTCCGTGGATGACGGAGTCGTTCATCTCCACTCCACTCCACCGTTTTACCACCTGTGCATGTCGCTTTTACATGCTCGCTTATTCCGTAATGTCTATCCTTGAAATGGTGGGCGCAGATGTCCTTCATGGATTAATTTTTTAGACGCACCCGTCAGTGTTTCATGGATTATAAAAAAATTGAATTCATGGATTATCAAAAAAATTGAAGTTGAAAATAATAAAAAATATCTAAACATTAAAAAAAAATATAAAAATATTTTACAAATTATAATCTTACGAAAAAATAACATCATAACATAGATATCAATTACAGTGTAGAAATATTGAAATAATCAATCTATTTTTTTCTCCCCATTCATCGAATAATCCAATCCAATAATCCAATTATTACTTTAACCACGACTTTTTTTAATAATACGCATATCAAACAAATAATATTCTTTTGAACCCACGTACATGCATCCTAACGAATTTATACATAGTTTTCCAATTTGGTTGATGTCTCTGATTTTATTTTTGCAGAGAGGGTTCCATCTCTGACGGCATAGAATTCCGATTTGAAGTTGGAATCGCAGCATTTTGTATACTGTCATGAAGAGTCTCATGCATCAACGACATGCATCAACGAGAAACTGGAAATACCACTATCTGCTGAGGCTGACGTGCCACTATCTGCTGCGGCTGAATCTGCTGATTAATATTATTCACAGTTTCTTGTCGATCATTATGTATTTATGTTGGTAATTGGTGTGCAGTAGCACTAACGGCTCCAATGCTACGGGCAACCGCCTTTATGCGTTGCTTTACCTTCAATGGCACTACAGGGAAATCGGCATTTCGAATCGAATCGGGCATACCTACAGGGATCGAATTTGCAATGCTACGGGCAGCCGCCTTTATGCGTTGTTTTACTACTCGAAAATCAGCTTTACGAGTCGAATCGGGCATACCTACAGGGATCAAATTAGAAGGACTGGGACACATTTCAAGGTAATGGGTTATTATTAATTTTAACCCTTTAAAGATGATACGTTAAAATTAATTTTAAAAAATCAATTTATCAGCACAAAATTAGTAGATGTCTTAGTATTAATGGTTACTTCACCAGAATAAAATCAATACATGTCTTAGTATTCAGGTTTATTCTTTGTATTGAGAATAGTGCTCAACTATACTATATTTTGTAAAAATTTACCTGCAAATATGTAAAACTTGATTTCTATAATGTAAACTATCATTCAAAATTGAAACTAAATTGGTATATTGAAATATCCTGCGTGAAGGTGAACTATACTATATTTTGTAAAAATTTACCTGCAAATATGTAAAACTTGATTTCTATAATGTAAACTATCATTCAAAATTGAAACTAAATTGGTATATTGAAATATCCTGCATGAAGGTGAAGGTTGAGATCGGTTGGACCAACAGTGCGGGCAGTCTACTCTGCCCAATGCAGTTTGAAATACTGTTCCACCAAACAGGCTACTAGATAGAGTTTTCAAGATTACTTGACTACTCTGTTTGCTGGAAGCTGCAATGCAGTTTGAAATACTGTTTCACCAAACAGGCTACTAGATAGGGTTTTCAAGATTACTTGATTACTCAGTTTGCTGGAAGCTGTGAATACACACTTAATGAAATAAATCATTCACATGAAATGAAATGGTTTATGAATACAGACAATAAAAAAAATTAGATTTATGCTTTTCATGGCAAGTGTATTTTAGTGGCCAAAATGCAAAATCTTTCTAAAATATTATTTGAAGAACTAGTTATAACTATTTACTAGTATAATATATGAAGAGAAAATCTTGCAAAAATAATTATTGAAGAAGAGAAGAGTTAACACTTAGAAAAACAATATAAGTCGGAAAAAACATAATACCAACTATTTAAAAAAGCCTCTTTTCTCTAAATATGAGATTTAATATGAAAATAATAATGATAAGTGTATCAATGTATACCCGACATTAAGATCAATGATCATAGGTATACTAATCAGTGGTCATAGGTATACTAATGTATTTCCGATGTTGGATGTCTGTCCAATATTAAAATTAGTAACCATAGGATTACAAATATATATCAATGGATACTTGTTTTAAAAATTTAAAAAGAACTTCTAACACATACCAATAATTAACTATTAAATGATAAGTAATTAACTATTAAATGGTAAAATGATAAGTGGTAGGCCTTCATTTATAATAAATTGTAATTTAATGTCTTTTTAATTATTTATAAAGAAAAATAATTTAATGTTTGAAGGGTATTGAAAAAATCAAGGCTTCAAATTTGATCTATTCAGATGATACCTGTATTGAAAGAGATCATTAACGCTGAAGTAGCACTAGAGGTGGCAGCTGATATTGCGGCGGCAACTTCTAATGCCTGATCCTTATTCTCGGAAACATCCAATCCCTCATCCTTATTCTCTAGACTAATGAGAGGGGCTATGACTTTCGTGGCCTTCCGCGCTACACACCTAATTTTGTGGACAGGTTCCGTATGAGAGCATCCTTCTAGTCTGTTTTTGATGTGAGAAACATTATGCGGAAAGTTCAAACGATTAGCAGATGAATCTCCCCTGATGTGAATGACGGCTGTATCGAATACAATTGCAGCCATTTCTGCTGTGCGAAACGTTCCAAGATAGATATGGTTTTTCGTTCCGTCATCATTTCTTCCATTACAAATCCGGGCAATCCACTTGCGAAGACTACGAGACACACCTTTGTACTTCTTTAATTCTCCTCCGCTGATTTTCAAATTATGATCTCCAACACCAATACCAGCCGCTGTCCTACGCGCTTGTTGTTGGGCTTCTGTACCATCATCATCAGCCACGGGGTTTCCTCGGTCCTCAATGTTTTTTGGTTCAATAGAAGAACTTCCATCATTATCACTACACGGCATATCTCCACCAAAGTTCGAATCGCTGTGCCGCATATCTCCACGAGTAAATATGAGTTTTCAAGAATGGATGTTTAATTTTTTTAAAAATATTAATTTTAAAAGTGGATAAACTCAATCATTTTTAGCAAAGTTTTTACTTAATAGGATCTTAGTTCATCTTAAAAAACATAGAACATTAAAATTTCAAAATATAAATAGATTAAACATAACTTTGTTTTTGTGTGGTTAGAAACAATATACTTGTATTAGAAAAATTAAATCTCTCCACTTTTTAATTTTATTTCAAAATATTTGTTTTCTAAATTAATAAACAAATTTTAATCAAATAATAATTATTAATAGTGTTTGTAATGGAATTCTATAAATATCTACACATTTCAAGTTGCATTTTTTCATGACTAATAGAAATATATTATTTTTTACATAGATAAGAATGAATTAATAGACTTATTATAAATGAACATTAATTTTCAGATAAATAAAAGGTGAGTTAATAAATTTTTTATAACTATATATTAAAATAATAAAATTAATATAGAACAAATTATTAATATTGTTTATTTTGTTAAATAAGTGATTAAAAGTGGTCAACCAAATTGTTCAAAAGTACCTTTGCAAATGTAGAATTGAAAAGCTGAAATTAATTGATTTACAACAAAATAAATTCAAAAAATGTTAAAGTGATTTTAAACCTTACAATAAGTTAAATTCAAAAAATATTAAAAAAAACTAAAATTATAAGTTTGTTTAACTCATATAATCTCCACCTACAATTTTAATGACTACACAAATGTATTCTTTAACTTAGAATTATAATGTGGTTAAATTCATATAATTTCGAACTATAATTTCACTAAGAATATCATCATTTAATGACGACACTAATATATTGTACTATTATGGGATAATGGATGAGAGTTTAAAGAGTTTTGGAAATAAGATTATCTTTAATTGAAACCTCATCAAGTTAGAGCTATGATATTTTGTTATATTTGTGCATATCATATTAATATTAAGAAAACATATATCACATTAATCTCCATTTTGGTATATTCTAAGAGTGGTATTCGATAGCCTATAGCTTTTAGGGATTTAAATAAGCTATGATAGTTGTCCATAGTATTATAATTTAACGTTATAGGAGTGATCCATGAAGTTGTTAGATGAGGGAAAAAAGGACAATTAGTTGAATAGTCAATTTAAATCCATGGTTCTTTTCCTAGTCCAAAAATGGCTTTGTCTCATTTATTCGCTTGGGTGTATTCATTCCTACATGCAACAACATCTCTTTTCTTGATTCGTTGTGCCCATTTACATTAGTCTACCATCATATACGGTTCACAATAGTTTCAATCTCCCACAAATACTATTCGCTCTTCTGGCTCTAATAGGTTCCATCTCCAACCTCTTTTCTTCCTTCACCCACAAACTGCCTTCTGAGATCCCTTCTCATGCGTTCCACATTTCTATTGTGCAAAAAAAAAATATAATATTAAAACCCTAATCTACAATAGAAGATGATGAACTCGTCTTCCACACCTGCCTTATGAATAATTTCCACTAAATTGGAGGAGATATTTTCATTCGTTTCAACCCCTCTCCGACTAGATATCGGGCTCAAAATGTTGTTCATGTGAATAATTCATATATTTGTGCAAAAATTGTTCTAGTTTCCAACTGATTGTTTTCAAGTTATCTTCTGAGGATGATGAATGATGATGGGATTAAGTCTACCCCTCTTCTAAAATCATAATCCTGATAATTGGGTGAGAAGGGGTAGTGTGTCTATCGATATTGAAGCAATGAATTCGAGAGATAATGTATTAATTATATACATTTTGGCATACGCAGGACTCTCTCTATGACTGGTCATTTCTGAAGGATGCAAGGGAGTGCTTAAGAAAAACTATAAACAATTACTACACGATTTTCAACTCTGTGTAACAACACCTGAAAGCTACATCCAAGTGTTTCGACAACTATTTCAACAAGTGTTTCAGTAGGTGTTTCAACAATAGTTTCAACAAACAATAAAGAGATATTGCAACAAAAACTTAAATAAATCACTCATGCATCATATGCTAATATCAATACTCTTCTCTACAACAACCTTTCCAACAAGTGTTTTAGTAGGTGTTTCAACAACGAGTAAAAACGACTATTACAACAAAATTGAGTTATAGCAGAAGAGGGAAATTATAAGAGTAAGTCAAAAATCATATTACAACAACAAAATAACTTCAATGAATCATTCCTTGCAATAATAAATTAACCCAATACTTATGTACTAAAAACCGAAGAACAACTACAACAAAATATTTCGCAATACATGAATTTAAATGAAGCTTACAAACAGAAAACATCGTATGCATGACACATCAAAATAGATACTCTTTAATAAATATGATCATTAACATGAGTTTACAAACTCATATTTAATCAGGAAAAAAGTATAAAATCCCATGTTAACACTCTCAAAATTTTACTATCAATTTTCTTTCTATATATGTTACAAATCAAAATTATATATATATATATATATATATATATATATGACATTAGTCAGTTAACTTGGCCCTTCGTTGTGCTTAAGTCAAATTTGTATTTTGAGAGCATTAATGGTTCATTTCCCCTTTCAAATTTGATTAGTAAAAAATGAAATGGTGTGGCGGTGATATGTAATGTCCCCACTTTGGGACATCGTCATAGTGTAGAGATTTGTGATGACCAGAGTAGCTAGATGGGTTTTATAGAGAGTATAGGGGTTATTGAGAGGCATTGTGGGTTCCATCTTGCATTTCTCATCATATTCCATCATTATGAGCCATTTCGGATAGGTTGGCTTTGGTTCCGTGGCATTCCGAACATTTCCATGATTTTGACTATTTTGAGCTATAAGTTAATGGAATTCATTGAAGAGGTCATTTTGGGCACATTACCTGGAGGAACCTCTCAGTGTAATAGCTCATTGGAATCGAGAGAAGCAACACTACATGATGGAATAGTGAGAAGTGACTTTCAGTGGCCAGGGAAGCCACAAGGAGAGATAAGGATCTTTTCAGAGGTAAAAAGGTTAATCAATTAATTAAATATTTGTTAGGATATTTAGACACTTAGGAGTTAGTTAAGATCTACTTGGTCTAATACGTTTGTTGGAGTAAAGTGTGTTTCTTTAGTATACATTAGTATGCATTTGTAGTTAGAAATCCAATGGTCACGATATGATCCCAACATAGAGTGGTCGGCTGTGGTTCTCATACTCTCCCTCACGATCTGCGGCCATTAATCCATTGGCAACACCCAGGTGGTCCATGATCTCTATTTAAAAGAGCATGGAGGGTATTTGCCGATGATGATTGTGAAACTCTCTTGTAAAATCTCTGTAATCTCTTTTCTTTGCATTAATAAAATTTGCTCCAAGTGGTCAGCGTTGGTAGTGGATGTTTCAAGTAGAGTTTACTGCAATGAAAACAGCCAGTTGTGTTGATCTTTGATCTGGTTATGTGAGTGGTTACTGAAGAAGGTGTGTTAGATCTGTGTTGGAATACATTGTTTAGCCGAACTATGGTATCAAAACTTGTTTGAAGACCCACTCCCATTTGTGGTCGAGATGCATTGAAGCCGGATGCCTCATCTCCATTTTGGAATTTATGTACATTTTGGGCTGAAAGGACTGTTCGAACTGCATCCAGTGCAGCTTTTCGATTTCAGGGTGCACCGTTTCACTTTCGAAAAGGTTTTACATTTACTTAAGATCGACCATTATAGTCAGATCCAGAATTATAAAGTTTGAATACGCATTTTAAAATTTTTGCAAAGTTTTATTTCATTTGGTTTGTATTTTTTTCTTCCGAGACTTACTTTACTCTTTTTAGATCACGCATATACTTTGCCCCGCGCCTTGTCGCGATCTCGGCAAATCATAAGCGGATAGGAAAAGGTGCATCTTCGGGTAAGCTAACCGAGATCTAACCCTTGTTGTCGCCGAGAAGCGAAATTTTTTTTCTTATTAATGAAAGAGTTTTTTTGGAGCAAGCTCTCCAAGGCCATTATTCAACAACAACAACAAAACAACAACAACAACAACACCCTCAATCCTCATACGGAACATTTACAATATGTTTTGCTAGACTAGTTGGTTAAAACTTGCCTTATTAAGTAAAGGGTCTTGAGTTCAAGTCTCTTTTTTACTTTTGAAAAAGTTCATGCTAAAAATTGTAAGTCTTCCACCACTTCAAGTATAAAAGTGAATCACTATAAGTAGCTTTATGTTTTAATTTTAGAGTTATTTTGCATGCAACTTTTCTGTTATACAAGGTAACCTCATTGTAAAAGTAGCCCACTTCTCTCTTTATAAAGTGGGTCACTTCATCAAAAGTAACACACTATCCTGCATTGGTTATTTGGTTACCGTGTATGCCTTTTTAAAATGGGCATAACTCTAACATCGAGGAAGTCCGTTTCAGTCATAGATTTTTAAAACCGCACAACTTTTGAATCTTTCCATCTAGATCATTAGTTTCAGGTTTAAATCTGCATTATCTACATATTTAATGGCTTCTACAGAATGCTTGTCGTACTTACTAGCGACAACTACTTCAATGGAGATCCCATGGAAGATTTATTAAGAAGTAAAGGCACATCCCAGTTACCATGGGAGCGGAAGCATTACTGATGATGCATTAAAGAAAGCCAAATGGAATAATAGGAATGTGGCGGCTGCGTGGACTAATTGGAATGTCCATCTCTCTCGATCCTAAGGTACCATCTTCAAGAAGGAGTTGATGACCAGAAAGCTTGGGACAAGATTGAATGCAGTGTTTGGTAAACTCAATATTATTCGAGCACAGGTTAGAAAATCAAAATCGCGACCTTTGAGTCCAAGTGAGTTTTCTTTCCTTGGAGACTATCTATCTAAGTTTAAAACACTCAAACTTTTATGTATAGAATGCAACATAAAAATGAGGAACCGCGTTGCATATTTCTCATTCTTTCTAAGCTAGGTAGTGCATATTACATTGTTTTGTATCTACCTTTTATGCCATGAAAGGGGCTCTAGGGAAATCTTGTAGAACCAGAGTCCTTTTTGTACTTCTTTGATTAGAGGAAGATAAGCTTATACAACTGGGAGTGATCAATACTTTGTAGGTACCTCAAACAAAGCCTTAGTTTTCAGTGAAAGATAAACCCAAGTATCCCAGAAGAAACATCCTCGCTACAAAAACATGTCAACAAACAACCTAAGGGTCCCAAACCCGCTCGGATAGCTTCAACTCATGGTGAAAAGGGATCAAAATATAAAAAGAATACTAACAAACATTGCAACTTTGTGGCAAGATGGTCATGATGGTCAGGATGTTTCAAGAATATGGCGACCTTAGAAGCAACGATGAAGGATCACAACATCAGTATTGATTCTCTTCTTCTTCTCATGGACGTACACTTTACCTTGGTTTTCCTTTAATACACCTTCTACTACTACTTCTTCTTACGATGAGTGGCTTATTGATTCGGGGGCATCTTATCATATGGCTAAGGATAAAGCCATATTTTACGGTCTCTAAATGAATGTAGCACAAAGGAAATATTTGTTGGTGATGATAGAATCTCTTAGTGTTGTAGGATCTGGAACAATTGATTACAAAATGGTCATTTCAATGATGTATTATATTATTCCCGGATCTTTCTTGTAACTTCTATCGATTATATCAAATCACTCATTCGGTGAAGGTAAAATCGTCAGTTTCACCTCACCAAGTTGTAATCAAGGATCTAAAGGATCCTAAACGTATTCTTACAACTAGAATCGTTGATGATATTACTAGGTTGTACAAGTTTGACAACTTTGGGTCATCCCAGCTTTTCATCGAGTTTTGTTGCTCATAGCGATGACAGAGCAAACTTTGTATGGCTTGGTTTGTCATCTAAACTATCGCTCATTGCAACAACCTATGTAATCAACGGATGGTGGCTGGTCTTCCTCTTGTTTCATGCAGAGATGGTGTGTGTGCGGTTGTGTTCTCGGAAAACATCTTCGGGACAATTTTGACAAGCGTGCCTCTTAGCGCGCCTTCGAATCCTTGCTGACTTGTTCACGGTGATTTGTGTGGTCCTCTTTCTTCTCCTTCTTTTTAAGAAGTAAACCCAAGCAAGTCTGGAAAAGTCATCAATGAAATTTCCAGACGTACTTGGGTTTACTTAAAACTCAAAGTGAAGTTTTGACAAGTTTTGGCCCTCTGAGGCCCTTGTAGAAAGAAGCTATCTGGGACATCAAATTCAAAGGTTAAGAGCGGATAATGGAAGCGAATATGTGAACAATAATTTTACAGAGTGCACTACGGGGCATCCAAATGCAACCTGCTTATTTCCATATACACCCTGACAAAATGAATTGTTAGCGAGAGAAAGAACGCACATTAAAAGAAATGGCTAATTGTATGATCCAATCCTAAGGGATTAAGTCTACGATTATTGGTGGAAGCAATCAACTGTGCAAAATTACATAGTCAATAGCACTCCCACAAAAGGCTCTTAAAAATATAACTTGGAAGAAGCTTGGACTAAAATTAAACCGGATGTAAATCACTTAGGTGTATTTGGCGGTATAGCATGGGCTCACATTCTAATGAAAGCGAAAGCATTGCAGCCTAAAAATTGAGAAGTGTATATTTGTTGGTTATTAAAGAAGATGTCGGGTTATAGACTTCTTTAACCACATCGTAATAAAATTATTCTTAGAAGAGATGTTAAATTTGATGAAAATCTCTTGGCACATGAGCCTAATTGGCCGGATGTGTGCGTTCTTTGGCCTGTGAGCCATCTTTGGCGGTTGTGCCTTCTTATCTTTCGTAGGATTCTTCGGATGATGAAAGTGAGGGTGAAATCCACCCATACATTGACATTCCTCCGGATGAGTCCTTTGAGCCTGAACAAGCACTAGTTCCATAGCTTCCTAGATGGGTCGTTCAACACGAGAAGCAAATGGTGATATTTTCGATGATCATTCAGATCAACGTGGGACAGTTCCACGATTCAGTGAGCCTCTTCTTCTTTTGGCTCAATTTTCAGAAAGTCATGATCCAGAGACGTTTGCAGAGGCTTCAGGTCATCTAGTTTGTGATACAACAATGAATGAATATTGTCGTTCTTTAATGGAAAATGATACTTGGGATCTTGTACCTCTTCAAAGGAAGAAAACTGTTAGATGCAAATGGGTATACCGAGACTAGGTATGCATCGGATAGGTATTGAAAGACCTGAGCTCGATCGGTTGAAAGGATTTTCCCAAGTTGAAGGCATTGACTATAATAAGAACCTTTGCCCACAGCCAAAATGAATTCCATCGCCCTTGTTCTTGCCTTGCCTCACATAAATGGGAGGTCCATTGAATGGATGTAAATCTGCCTTCTTGCATGGCGATTTGAAAGGAGAAATCTACATGGAACGACCTCTTGGCTATGTCGAGTGAGCCTCTAATACTTGTTTATTAAGCGCAAAATCTCTTTATGATTAAACAAGCTCCCCGATATAGGTATGCCAAAATGGATAGCTTTCTTGTAACGTTCTGAATGCCATTCAGTCCTAATGTACAACCAGAAAGTGGGAAGCCATCCTCATCATCCCTTGTCCTTTATGTGTTGGTATCCTTATTGGTAGTGACTCAAAACTTTAAACCATTTGAAAACTAATAGCAAAGAAATTTGAGATGACAGACTTAGGCTTTTGCATTATTTCCTTGGCCTCAAGTTTTGCAAACTAATAGAAGGAATTTTTTCTTTCCAGTCTAAGTATGCTTGTGACCTTCTTCGTCCTTTCACATGGATGATTGTAAACCAACCCCTTCTCCTTCGGTCTGGAGTCTGATCTTTACGCTTGTACTTCTCCCCAAAGTTGATACCACTGTCCGATTCGGTGCATTTACCTCTTATACTTGACTCATACGTCACGATCTTTCCGTTGTTGGTCTTGTTGCTTAGTATATACAAACACCCCATGAAAGCCATTGGAAGAGAACTGCTAAAGGATACTTATATGGTGATGAGTAACATTGGTTTGGGGATACATTCCGGTTACTAGGAGGGCCTTATTGGTTGGTTTCCAGCGGTTAGATTGTATAGCGACCAGATGATCCGAGTCTACTGCGAGGTTATGTTTTTAGCTGGATTTAGGGACACATCGCGGGCACATGAAACAACGGAGGGCTATTGCACTTTCTTCAGTGACGAGTAAAGCGGCCGGTAAATGCAGAAAGTCGAGGAAGCCCTACCAAGCTTCAGGCGAGATCACTTCGAGTTTGGATTCCGGCCGTGACATCCAACCGGACTTTGGTGTGACAATCAAAGTTCAATCAAACTGGCTGCAAAGATACAGTTCAACATCAGCATAACAAACACCTTCGAGCTACACATGCACTTCGCCAGGAAAGCTTATTCATGATCAAGTTGTTGAAGTACTCTTTTGCCCTACGAATCGAAGTTGCAGAACATTTTCTAAGTCTTACTACAGTGAAGTTTTCCAAACTGAGTATGTACTAGGAGTTAATTTGTCATTAAGGATAGAGCTCTGTGCCTCCTTCCTTCTCCTAATGCGTTATTGTAAATCCTTAATCCTATCCCAAAGTTGTTCTTAAGGGGATGTTAGGAAATTTAGACACTTAGGAGTTAGTTGAATCTACTTAGTCTAATGTGTATTTAGGTAGAAGTGTGTTTCTTTAGGTATGCATTAGTATGCATTTGTAGTTAGGAAATCCGGCCATGCGACGATATGTTCCGACATAGAATTGATCAGGCTTGTTCATACTCTTCTCGATCTTAGCGACCATTGATTAGGTAGCTTAACACCCGATTGGTCCATGATCTCTATTTAAAGAATGGAGGGTCATTTTCGATGATTGTTAGAAACTCTCTTATAAAATCTCTGCAGCCAATGGTTTCTTTGCATTAATAAAGCTGCTCCAAGTAATTACGTTAGGCAGGGCGTGGATGTTTCCGTGGGAGTTTACCATGATGAAAACATCGATTGTGTTGATCTTGTGGTCGCGTTGGCTGGGGCCGTGGATGTTTCCCCGTAGGGGTTTTACCACGTGAAAACATCGGTGTGTTGATCTTTGATCTGGTTATGTGAGTGGTTACTGAAGGTGTTCGTCCTGTGTTGGAATACCTGTGTTGTCGAACAATATTAATAAAATGAAAGTCACTTTGGAGGGATAAGGTGAGCCAAAAAGTATAAAGAAAAGTCAAGGGCCTCTACTCATTCATTCATGTATGTTTATATTTTGGATTTCTGGCTTCTATCTAGAGGGCCCATCTCTTGGAGGTTTTGAGGGTTTTGACTTAACAAACCCTAGAGGATGATTTGGTGGTGAAAAATTCCACCTAGCTTGTCCCAAGCTTGGTCTCAGAGATGCAATACTCTCCCACACCATTCTATCTCGGTTCTACATCAGTGTAGGATGGTTCTACACAGCCACAGGCACAAGAAGAGAAGAAGGGCGCACCACTGGGGGTTTCCAGCAAAGGGGGGTGCACCATCCCTGGAGAGAGATTCATTGTAGGAGATTGGCAGGGATTTTAGAGATTCTGTGACTTGGATTTTCATTGCAGGGTCTTGGACATCAGACCTCATCCATTCATGAGGAGTTTTAGGTGCTATTTGATGTATTAGATGAATGGTATGAATTGGAGGAGAGGAGCAAACTTCAGAAATTGGTTTCAGTCATTTTCTAGCTCAAATCTTCACCATTTCGCTTGGGAGTTCACCAGGGAGGTAACCAAGCACCGATCTATCATTTTGGAGAGTTTCAGGAGGTTTGGAGGCCACATTCATCCAGGCTGAATTATTAGGGTTTCAACCATCCAGGGGGGTGCACCATTCAGTGGAGGAGTTTCAGATCTACAGGGTTTGAGAGAGGATTTCGAGATTTGGACACCTAGGTTGTCCTTACAGTTGCTCGATCTGTAAGTTGGCATATTTCTTGGGGTGATTGGACACTTTTGGCAGCAGGACCGAATTGTTGAGTGGATTCAACTATCGAGCAGGGCGCTGCACCTTCTAGCTTGGGGGTTTATCATTCTTATGACCCATATCTATTGCATTCAGTCTTCATTGTATATCCAGCCTCTGGAGGCATATTGGAGTCTTCTATTGGATATTTTGTAGCATCTCTATTGTCTATCTTCTTAGTCATATGTTGAGCATTCCATATCGACATCTTCATTGTAGCAGGTTTCTCTATTTCATGAATAAAATCATATTTGGGATGTTTTGGCTTGTCTATCATATTTCATATGGTTGAGGTATGTTCCATGGTTGTCTCTTCTTGTTTATAGCTGCAATACACATATATAACACATTAGTAAACCCTAAGGCCGAAATCAAGAGGCCATTCAGCAAGTAAACACATCTAAACAAGTAGGACAACAAAGTGTTTGACGAAATGCCTCCATCAAAAAAAGTTTAAAAGGACACCAAAACCGTGATGATCCTGGCATAATGGCTTGGGATCATTACAATGGTATCAAAGCTTAGATTCTTTCCACCCAGTGGGAATTAGCACATACATACAGAGCCATAAGGAGAGATGGATAGGATGTTCCTTGAGATATCATGTTTGGAGATCATTTATCACGGCCTTAGCGAGGATACTAAGGCTATAATAACCTTCCCACAGTATGCAACCTATAGAAATCCCCATTGGAGAAAAGAGGATATTTTACATGGGATCATCATATCAGATAGAAAGAGAAAAGAAGAAACTAGATGGTGGGAAGAACAGAGAGACCCCACGTCCATTAGGAGCACACAACCTTGCCACTATTGTAAGGGGTCATGGGAACCAGATCATAGGTGCAAGGGTAAGGATCAAAAGCACACTATTGAGGCACGCTATGATAGTGATGATGAAATATGTGAGGATGGAGCGATAGATGATGATTTGGGATAGTATTATGATGATAGTGACTCTTGCATGGAGGGTAGTGATAGTGACTCTTGTACAGAGGATGATGCTACTAGCACGATTGAGGATGATGATGACACTTGTGTAATGGATAGGCAGTTGGATGGATAGGACGATAGCACCAGTGTATCAACAGACATATCACAGACCATTGATTACCTTACACCTCAGCAAAGTGGTGACAGTAGTGAGGATTCACACGTGTTAGCACCTAGAGATGATGAGCTTCCTTTGATGGTCATGACACATCTGTCGTCTTTTCAGACATCCATGATAGCCATGCCATAGGAGGATATCAGTGGCATGTCAGATATGATGGAGGAGCCTTGTGTGAGGGAGTCACACCATGGACGCATGGATCCAGAGATCTAGGAGGAGACACAGGACATGCAGATAGTTGATCCTACACTTACAGGTCAACATGAGGAGATTGAGTCACATCTTTTGGAGGCTCCATTAGTTGAGCAGATTGTGGATGCTGATAGGTTGATGGATAAATTACTTTCAGGATCAGCCTACATTGATGAGGATGCACTCTTTAGTAGTCAGGATGACCATAGCACATGTTTGGATACATGGGATCCAGGCGCATATGATAATAGTAGGTTGAGTGCACAAGAGGATACGACTGCCCATACAAGATATAGAGTGATTCAGGGGGAGATACCATCTAGTGATGGGGTGCAATGGCATACAAGAGTACCCAACAACATAGTAGACAGTGGATAGTTCAACACGTTATCTTATGCAGAGATTGTTTTTGTGGATTCCAGAGTTGACACTAGCAGGACTAACACTAGCAGTGAGGGGTCGAAGATGGCACCTCAGCATGACCATGATCAGGAGTCACACCACTTAGTAGCACATTTGAGAGTTAGTGAGGCTATGATCATGGCAACCACTAGACATATTGATGACATGCATGCAGTGATGGCAGATTACTGCTAGAGAGCATCAATGGCACATGGTAGTTCAAATGAGGGGATTGTCATGGATGATTTTCATACTCTGAGGGAGAGAGTATCTATGATGAGGACTGACTACCATCAGTTGTTGGATGACAGATATTACCTATTGAGGGTTGGTGATGTTATAAACCTATAATTTATAGGATCAATTGGTGACTGAAATGTTATTTATTTAATTATTTTTGTTTGTCAAATGATTCTCCATTCTACAAATAATTTGAGAAAAAGAAAACAAAAAAGAAAACAAAACAAAAAAGAAAAGAAAAGAAAAAGAAAAAGAAAAGAAAGAAAAAGAATAAAAGAGGGCATAAAAGAAATTCAATAGAGCCTCATGCAATAACAATGATTTGGTCCATATTGTTCAAGCATGGCCAAATTCTTTTAAATTTATGTTGATAGGATTAGTGAATAATCTTGGCTAAATTGTTTAATCTTAGCCAAGTGATTTAGGTTAGTTAGTGAATAAATCTGACCAAACTGCCTAATCTTGGTCAGATAACCCCAGGATAGAGTAATTTCTTAGTCCAACAGTTTAATCTGGAATAATTGTCATAGGTAATTAGGTTAGAGCATAGGGTAGTTTGCTTTATCTCAATAAAACAAGCATGATGATCCATGTTGAACCATATCTTTGAGGTTTAAGGGCTTGATGTTTAACCCCCATGGTG
>SNQJ01S0185533.1:18729-35924 GCA_010110895.2 Picea sitchensis | reverse complement strand
AGCACACATATCTATGGTTGAGAAGAAAGTGCGCAAATCAATGTCTCATGGTGTTTTTCAGACCCTCCTGACCGATCTATCTTTAATGGAGTGGGGGCGTCCGGAATGGAATGTTTTTTGGTGGGCCCTTTTCATCTACGTGGCAGGAATCCATTGGGTCAGACTCCCACCGCCTCCCAAGGTATGACATACCTTGTCACCCCATGACGTCATTATCCACGTTTTTCCCCTAGAGTTCACGTCTCATTACTTTTTCATTCCATTCCCCTTATTCACCCTTTACAAGTCCTCTCACCATAGTCACTCCCCAATCAGCTCCCACCACGTCGCCTGGTCATATTCATCATTCATTATTACCTTCCATCTCATGTTCAAAATGACCCGTTGGCAATTTATTACTGGCTAACTTATCCGTTAGCCTGTTGACCTGTCCCCTGCCCCCAAGGGGTATTCGTTTACTCAAAACCACCATTTCCCTTCTTTCTTCCATTACTTATTGTGTCGTCTCACCATAAAATATATTTCCATCGCACCAGAGCATTTTTTCCCTGTTTTCTCTCTGTTTCAGTCAACCGTTCCAAGCCACCATCATCCCCACTAATGATTGTTTGATTTGCAGGTATTTTTACAGTGATGGCGCCAAAATCAAAGAGGACAGAAGCTGAGGAAAATCCTTTCCTCCTGCCTCTTGTCAACCTCGAAAGGATCCCCCTGGCAGACAAAGACCATTTAATCGCAAACATTAGATGAAAATTTGACTTCACAAACTTGTAGTCATGGCTCAAAGAGGTTTTCCTTGACCAGAGCGATGAAATTGGGCTCTGGGAGTCCAACCTCCCTCTGTATCTTTTCCCCCAGGTTTACCATTTCCACGAATTGGCCCTCAAATGCTAGGCTCATTACCTCCCTGACCAGAGAGCCATAGTGTCTTCATCAGGAGAAAATCTTTTCCTCATCACACCTAAAACCATTGATCAGATGATGCAAATACCCAGATCCGAATCTACCTCACCTTTCAACCTTGAAATTATCATAAAACTATATCATAAATTATCATTCGCCCAAAGAGCTCAGATTTTCGATCTTTTTCTCCCACAGGCCGCTCATTTCCCCACTAAAAATCCCCCCTATCCTTCATCCCTGTTCTCAACAAAGGGAAACTAGGTCATCTCGTCGCTTTGTGCCCTGCTTGGGTATTTTTCAAATGAATGGGTGGATGAACCCATATTGGGTTTTCTATCCATCTTCTCCAAAGATGATAAACCCACCACTCAGTTCAACTACAACACTTTCCCGGTGAACAACATTCATGAGCAATTCTCAAATTTCACCATGGAAGGCATGTTCCGGTATTCCTCAATACTGGCTTACATGTTCATTTTCTTCTAAGCAGACAAGTTTTCCTTTTCAATGAAAAATATGGACAAGGATGGGAGGCCGTAGGCAGTAATAGCATGGACTTTGCTGCTCAGAAAAAACTCTTCAAAATTCAGTTTCAAGTAGTTCATCGAGCAGTTCTACCACCCAGTGGTGAGCATGCTCAGTGGCAGATCCAAGCCAAGAATAAACGAGGAGATTCAGAGGATCCTACACCTCTCATATCTTACAAAAACGGGAGACTAGTACCTGTACCAAGACCACATAGAGATCAGAGTGTATGGGTGCGAATTGGCTCCATACAAGTTGCCCAAGTATTTTCCCGTGAGGATATCTTCCCTAGAATACATAAGACAAATGATCAATTCAGATGACATACATTTTGTGTCTCTAAAGAAGAAGTAGCAGCTCTGAATCAAAGAGCAGATTAGGTCTTTCATCTGCATTAGTCGAGGCATCGGGGAGGAAGTAGACATATTTCTTAAATAAATGAAGTTTTTTGTTAGCTTCATATGGCACTATGACCCCTGCGGGATAATTTCAGAGATGAGAGTTAGAAATAAGAATATCCCATATGTTCATACATCCAGGCCTGAGATAGAGAAGTTCTCCAACCAGACAGAATGGGAGCCAAGCACTTTGGTTGAGACAGAACAACAGGACCCTTCGATCATTATCTCGCAGACGACTACACCACAGGTTCCCAAGGAGAAGAGGCCCAGGATGGACACTTCACCTTCCATCACTGAAGTA
Organism: Picea sitchensis; assembly: GCA_010110895.2. NCBI lineage: Eukaryota > Viridiplantae > Streptophyta > Pinopsida > Pinales > Pinaceae > Picea > Picea sitchensis. The sequence goes on along the minus strand of SNQJ01S0185533.1, from coordinate 33,794 downwards.
TCATCTGAAGAGTTCCAATTACACACCAAGAGGCCAAAGACCAGTCAGGCACCTGACATGGCTAGTGAAAAGGGAATTCAATCCACTACAACTATGGAGGTTGATAGGTCACTCCTTAGTATAAGCAACAAACAAATCATGACTACAATGTTTCCCAAAAAGCCTACAGATACTCCACCAGTCAACCAGTCGAGCAAAACAAGACCAAAATTGAATATTTTTAAGAAGTATGATTTGATCAAAAAGAGAAATCAGACGCTGACCAGCAGCACGTATGCTCAATTCTAGAAGCAAACATCAACTACACAACATAGACTATTGTCTACATTCGACACTGAGAAGGGTAGAATGCACATGACATTTCTGCAAGCACAGATGCCTGACCCGAAAGTAATAATTGATTACAAAAGGGAAGCATTCAAATTTTAGACTAAAGATGTGCATCTAGCTGATCAAATGGATCTGCATAGGCAAACTGGAGAAATGGTTTTCTCCACATTGGAAAATGCTTCTACTGCTGCCTCCAAGTAACAGGTGTCTCTGAGCAACGTCCAAACGCAGCTAAAGTTAGAAAAAATATCATCCTTTGCCAAGGATAACAGGATTAAGACGTTGGAAGAACTAGTCCTCAAGATCGGATACGATCCCTCGAATGTGAAAGAAGTTGAGGAGATGCTCAAAAAGAAAAATGTTAATATAGCATCTGTAAGGAAACAGTTAAAATTGTTGTTGGCGAAGGAAGTCACTCTCGGATTGTAGTAGGAGCAGAGCTCGACGCCCATCAGTTTATGTCATCTTTTGTTTATAAATGTGTGATCAGATGGAAGTAAAATCGGAACAGTATTATTCTAACTCATAAAATTGGGCTGGAACAATAGTGACACATGAGGTCTTGACGTAACTTAAGCCATTAATAATGATAGTGGTGAATAAGTGGGGGAAAGAGATGAGAAATAAATTCTTCTCTGGACGTCAGGTCTTCTAGCAGCCTTCACAAAAGAGGAAAAGTCTTGGCCATGAGATCCTCTCAGAGCCGAACAACTTCAAAATGAACCTAAGAAGATTGCAGAACTGATAAAATCAAACCTACATAATATAGCAATGCAACACCCGCCTGGATCATTCATGCCCGGGATCTTAGATTCAGAGAAAAGGGGAAAAGAAGAAGCTGACTGCCATTAAACAAGAAGTCTCAAATGTTCTTCTATAACAAGAGAACCAGAGGCTGGGTTAAAGATTTACAATCGGGAGTTGTGTTCTACCATTGATAAATTACAAAATGGAAAAATTGCCTACATATACTCAAAGAAAAACCACAACAGCGAAACCAAGACATTGCATTAAAAACATTGCGTCTCTAAATGATCATGCACTTATGACATACACAATCAAACTCCTGATAGTACTGCAGATGAACCCACGTGCTTTTAATTCATCGTCGGACTTTCCATTTATGGCAGAGACGATGTATAACCACCACCAACTACCTCAATAATTGCTTCCTTGGGATTGAGAACGGCTCGGCCAACTCTGCACTTTTCAGGCATGGGGGTCTTCTCGCGTTGCCACCTAGATCAGCTGAACGGTCTGATGGATAAGACGTGGAGGCCAGTGCGAAGGCTGGGGCACATAATTGGAAATAGTGGATGGGCGAAAGTGACATAGAACGTGGGGATCTAGTGGATAAGGAGTGGAGACAACCATAAAGATGGAGGCGACTGAGAGAGAAAGAGGGACACATGGCTTGAGGTGAGTGGGTGATGAGATGGAGAAGGGCCACGTGGACAGGAGGAAGAGGGTTGTGGTACATGATGACGAGGTGAAGTGCCATGGGAAAAAGACAGGGAAGCTGGAAGGTGGCGTGCTTGAGGGAAGGAGGAAAGATGAGTTGGAGGATGAGGGGAAGAACATCTGGCAGGAGGTGACAGGTGGGAATGAGAGAAAAGGGGAAAGGGATGAGCCAGGATGGCAGTGAATGGAAAACGTATGACAGAAGGTGGAGGGTATTGGAGATGGGACAATGNGAGATATGTGTGGCCAATTTTGGACCCCCCCCCCTGCTTAAAGGTAGAATGGAGAGGGGGGTTCGGAAACCAATCCTGACCGCAGATATGGGCGCGTGGATTCTGGTTGCCCAGATTTGCTCACCGCTTATGAAAATGTGATGTTGCACCCCAACTTAGGATAAGTGGGTTTTTACTCTGTTGCTTGCCCTCTTTTCGACAATGGGGGGTGCCCTTTAGTAAAAATACCCCTCTTACATGTTTAGGTGCTAACATTAGGATTCATGGGGGATAGAGTCGTCCCTGTGATGCTCTAAATACTTTTTTTGCAGTTCCAGTGTCTTACTGTTGGGCTATGGAGTCATTTATTAAGATGAAAATAGAAAACAATATTTACAAAAATAGAGGAGCCGTCTCCGGCTCAGAGAAAACATTTTTTCAAGAAATTCCCATTTACTGGGCCATTAAAAACACCTTTTCCTTCCAAATCCTGCAACCTGTAAGTGTTGTTTGAGAATACTTCAGATATTTTGAAAGGCGCAATCCAGAGGGCATCAAACTTATTGTGTTTGCCTCTATCCTACCTGGGTTCTTCCCACTTGAGCACCAGATCACCCAGGTCAAGATCTTTCTTCATGCTCTTCCTGTCAAAGGCTTACTTCATCTTCTGCTGATGACTATAGGCCCTGTTCATTACCTTCTCCCTGATCTACTTCACCTTTACCATTTGATGAATCCTTCTAAGCATATGGTCAGGTTCTCCTTCAAGGTCCTGAAATAATTTTGTCGTAGATAAAGCAAGCTGAGTGGGAAAAACAACCTCCATCCCATAAACAAGTTGGAAAGGTGAGGTGTTCAGGGACCTCTTGGTAGTCACTCGATCAACCCATAGAGAAAATTTGAGTTTTGAATCCCAGGCCCTTTTATTGTCTTCCAATAATTTTTTAATGAGCTTGACCAAGCTTTTATTAGAAGACTCTGCCAGTCCATTTCCTTGAGGATAATAGGGAGTGGAGTGAATTAGTGAAATCTCAAACTTTTCATAGAACTTAACCAAAGGATCAGACCTGAAAGAGGTGGCATTATCGATGACAATTCTGCTGGGGCAGCCAAATCTGGCTATGATGTCCTCCAGGAAGCTGATAATTACTTTGTGTGAAGTACTCCTGGTGGGGGCAACTTCTATCCACTTGGTGAAATAGTATGTCGCAGTCAGGATCCACTTGTGTTGGACACTTGAGGGAGGATGAATTTCTCCAATGAAGTCCAATCCCCACTGCTGAAAGGGTGCCGAAACTACTACAGGCTTTAGTGGCAGAGATTTGAGCTGTTGCTTTCCTGAGAACTTTTGGCATTTGATGCAAGCTCTGATTCCTCTACAAACATCAACGAATAAAGTGGGCCAGTAATACCCAACCCTAAGGATTTTGTGAGCTGTGGTCTTCCAAAAATGATGACCCCCACAAAGTCCACTATGGAAATCAAACATAAACATAACTTTATGGGCTTCTTGTGGATTCAGGCACCTTAAAAATACCCCTAGAGGGTCTTTCCAGTATAAATCTCGGTCAATGAGGCAATATTTGACCGCCTTGAGCTTTAAAGCTATTGCCTTGATTTTTCCCATTCCATCAGGAGGCTTCAATTCTTGTAGAAAATACAAAATATCTTTGTACTAGGTGCATTCTGCTAGTGATAAGTTACCCTGAGAACTCTTATTGGATGACTCAGCTTGCTGATTTTCTGAACAGGCATTGATGAAGCTAATCCCCAAGGCTTCGTAATTGGATTCAGCCAGCAGCTTGGCTAAACCCTGCCCCTTTATCAACTTGGTGGGCTTAATCTCCAGATCAAACTCCAGGATCTTGGAAATCCATTTGCCTCTTCTCCCATCTATGTTGGGTTGTATAAGAATGTCCTTCACAGAGGCTGAAGGAACGTATGAAGTGACCCTTGAGTGCAAGACATAGACTCTGAAATCTTTGAGATCTTTCACTAAGGCACAGGCCTGCTTCTCCATGATCTTGTACCAGACTTTTGCATCTCTCAATGCCTTGCTAAAGAACAAAATGGGTTGTTCTCGCCCTTCCTCATTTTTCTACAATAAGACTGTTGCTACTGTATCAAAAGAAGCAAATGAAAAATCAGGAAATCCTTGAAATAATCAGGACTAATCAGCACATGTGCCTCAGTCAATGCCTTCTTTATTTGGATAAAATATTCCCTGGGTTCAATAGTCCATTTAACATCATTTCCTTTCCTAAGCATGGATGTGATGTGTTTCACCATCTCAACAAAATTTGAGATGAACCTCCTCAGAAAGTTAATCTTCCCTAAAAAAGCTTGAACTTCCTTTCTAGACTGGGGAAGTGATAGGGTCTGAATTGCCTCTACCCTGCTGGGATAAATCCTCACTCCTTCTGCTGACACTATATGACCTAACAACTTCCCCTCCTTCATAGCAAACAAAGATTTCTTGGGGTTTAAGGACAGGCCAAACCTCCGACACTTCAAGAAAACCTTCCTCAGGTGACAACAATGCTCTTTTTCTGACTTGGAGAAGACTGTGATGCCATCTAGATAGATCACCAAAAAATGATCTTTCTCCCCAATGAAGGCTATATCCATGGCTCGCTGAAATGTTGCTCCTACATTCATCAATCCAAAAGGCATTTTGGCATACATGAATGTGCCCCAAGGAGTGGTGAAGGTCGTTTTTTCTCTGTCCTTGGGCATGACTGATATCTGGTTATAACCAGAGAAACCATTAATCATGGATATCCTAGATGCACTAGTTACCCTCTGCAATATGTGCTCCATGTTGGGCAAGGGATAATTATCTTTCCTTGAGCTCCTATTCAGGTTCCTAAAATCAACACAGAGTCTGATTTCTCCACTTTTCTTCCTTACCAGGACCAAATTGGCCACCCATTTCGGAGTATCTTAAGGGGACAATGATTTGGGCATCGAACAACTTTTTCATCTCTCTCTCCATGACAAGCAGCAACACGAGATTTATCTATCTTAGCTTTTGCCTAAATGGTTTGGCTTCTTCCTTTAGTGGGATCTTGTGTTCAATGACAGATGTGTCATATGTCTTGAGGTCTTCATAGGTCCATGCAAACACATCAACAATTTCTCTTAATAATTCAGTGTATTCGGCCCTCTGTTCTTGGGTTAGGCTGCTTGACAACTTGACGAACTTAGGCTCCTCTTGTGTGCCAATGTTTCTCTCATATGTATCAACATCCCCTCTTGAAATCTTATCTTTTACTGCCACATCATTCCCATCGAACAGTCTTTCTAAAGGAACTAGCCCCCTTGGAATGTGATTGTTGGGCAACTGAACAATATGGTGATTAACAATTTTATTTAAGAATACCTCAAAGTGAGGGTTGCCTTTGGGATCACGGTACTGATCAATGTGCAATGCAAAAAACTCATCGACGGGCTGAAGAAGTTTTTCAATTTCAAGATCGTCTTTGAATACCTTCCAATGCTTTACATTGTTCGGGATGGATGGCCTATATCTTATCTCGACCCCACATTTGGTCCTCAGCGGTAGAGGGATTCTGAACAGACTAGTTGAGATAGCTAAGAAATCGGCTGAAGTATTATCCCCCCTTGGGACAAAAGAAATGTTGAAAGCCAAGAAGAAATTATCAATCAGGTCCCATACCTCATTTTTGTAACTTTTGAGCCAAGGATTCTTGGCCCGATAAACATTCCTGACCTGTTGGATTATCAATTCATCATCTTTGAACACTGCCATCTCCCTTATTCCCATTTCTTTTGTAGCCCTCATACATAGAACAAGAGCTTCATACTCTGCCACATTATTGGTGGTTTCAAATTCCATCTTGTATGACAGGGACATGGTCTCTTGACAAGGCGATATGAAAAATACTCCAGCGCCAAAACCTATATTGGAAGAAGCTCCGTCAAAGATCATATTCCAAACAGAGGTGGTCAAAGGAGGTATCTCCTGATTAAAAATGGGCTTCTTTCTTATCTGTAAAGGGGCATCAGGATTTTTATTGATCTGCAACAAACTAGACCCCAAATCAGTGTCAAGTGCAAAGATGGGATGATTGGTGGGGTTTGCTTCATCACTGACAATATAGGCTATCTGAGCTTCTCTGTACAACCTCTTTTGTTCCCCTCCAAAGACTAGAATGGTGGCATATGTGAGATCTATCTGTAATGTCCCTCCAAGTCTTTTAATCCAAGACCTAGACAATAGCATGCCAAACTTGGGGGGAACATCAGCTACCACAATGTCCATGACTACACTCTTCATTAGTAGTTGAAATAAAGAGACTATCAAGTCTTTGATGACTCTAAGACATTGTACCCTCCTTGAATCAAAAGAGTACAAATTATGATAAGCCTTTGTCACTTCCAGTCCCAACTCTTCCATCACTATTTTGGGCATAAGGTTGTGGGAAGCTCCTGGATCCATGAGGCAATTATGCAACACTTTATCATGTATGTTCAGGGAGGTGTAGAAGGGAGGGGATGAATCATCTTTGTCTTCCACCATGGGACCTAGGATGACTGCTGGATTTTCATATTGAAGGTTCACTGAGTCAGAGGAAGGCTGGGGGGACTCAGATTGTAGCAGTTTGGAGAGGGACCTTTTGAAGTCTTCATTTTTAACTAGCTCTGAGAGGGGGACATAAATTCTATTATTTTGAATTTCATGCTCAAAATTAAAGGAGGAAATAGGCTTAGGAGATTCCCTTACCTCAGAGATAAGTTCTTTTACTGTTGGTGAAGCATTCTAAGATTTCTTTTCTTTAGTAGTGATTGTTGCAGATTTAGTAGGTCTTTCTGCTATGAGGGGTTGATCTTGGCTGTCAAGATTTATTTCGTTCTTCTTTGACCTAAGAGGATATCTGTTAGGGGTGTTGTTGGCCTTTTCTCCTTTACCTAACTCATTGATTTGAATGTTCATAATGGATTCTTCATATGCAGACTGAGTCAAATGGGGAAAATGGGAAGTTTCTTCAATACAGTGAATTGCAGGGTCAAGCTCATCTATATCCTCTCCTTCCTCATGAGAAACTAGATTATTTTGGAGAGGGGTTTGAATCCTTTGATCTTCCCTGTCTTTCCCCCTCTATTCCCTTGGGAAATCCTGAGGCACATTGTTATTAGGTCTCCTGAAACCTCTATTATCAACATTCTGGGGATTTCTGTACATGGGCTTCCCTTCTAACTCCCACCTTTCCATCCTAGCCAAAAGTGATTTTAACATTCTAGTTACCTCATTCGACTGCAGGGGAAGGGGAGAGGAATGGGATGGGGAGGCTTTGGGCCTTTTCCTAGATATATCTCTATCAGCCTTATCCCTGATTCGATCAACATCTAGTATGTTAGATTATACTTCCACGACCGCATCCTATATGTGAGATAGAGTAGTGGCTCTTCTTTTCCTCAATAGTAGGCATAAATCCGGATCAAAAGAGATAGCATAAGTGATCTTAGCAGAGGCTTCTGAGGGATTTATCTCAGAGTGGATTTTATTATACATTTTATTGAATCTCTTAGAGAAGTCAGAGATAGAATCTCCTTCTTTTCTCTTCAAGGACCAGAACTCTGTCATGTAATACATGAATACCTTTTTGTCTCCCCATTGCCTCAGAAAGGCACTATCCAAAGCCTCATTCCCATCTATAGATCTAGGAGGCAGGTCTCTAAACCATTTCATAGCTTCGCCTTCAAGGCTATGGACAAAAATTCTCATCCATACATCTGCATGCATGATAACATGATCATCTATGAAGCTGTAAAAGGCTTCTAGGTATTCTTCTGTAGCTATATCCCCTTCGCCTGTGAACTTGGGTAGATGCTTAAGGTATCCATCTACTGGAAGGGCATTGAGAGGCTTTGGTAACATAAGGGGAGCATACCTAGTAGCTATTATGGCCTCCATTCTGGTCATGGGGGGATTAACTTCTGCCATGGGAATATTAGGTGGAGGAGAACTCGGAGGAGAAGAAGTGTGAACAAAGGATATCAGAAATGGGCTTCCTGGAGGAAGGGGAAACAATGGGGAATACAGAGAGAGAGCTAAGGGACCTGAATGGGCATATGCTTCTCTCTATGCAGTAACAGTAACAAAAGGAGGGGTGGTGAAATCTTCTATGGTCTGAGGTCTGCACCAAGGTATAGCCTCAGGGGAGAGTGGAATGACAAGGATTTCTCCTTCTAATGCTAGACCAGGAGGGGAAAACGCAGTAGGAACACTCCCAAAATTTAGGAAACAGGAAATCTCAGAAACAGGTTTGCTAGGAAGCTGAGAATAATAAAATGGAGTTCTTACGGAAGGAGGTGGCGAATTACCTAGTTTAGCGGTGAAGCCTTCTCCTTGAGAGGCCTTCCCTTTTCTAATAATTACCTTCGGATCCACTTTAGGTGTGGCCAGAGTCAGCTGTGGATGGGACCGCGTGTGTCTACTGATGGAAGCCACAAATAACACAACAGGTTCGCCGCAGTGGAGTCATCACATTAGAGTCACCAGGTGCACAGTAGCAATCTTCAAGGGCTATGATGCCTGATGCACCTTTAGAATCAGAAGCTCAATGTCGTTCAATCCCGGGGAAGATTTTCAACTTCATCCCCAGCAACGACGCCATAAATGTTGGCAATGGAAGTCACTCCTGGATTGCAACAGGAGCAGAGCCTGATGCCCATCAATTTATGTCACGTTTTGTTTATAAAGGTGTGATCAGATGGATGTAAACTAGCAACAATATCGTTCTAACTCAAAAAGTTGGGCTGGAATAGGAGTGACACATGAGGTCTTGACGTAGCTTAAGCCAGTAATAATGATAGTGGTGAGTAAATGGGGGAAATAGAGGAGAAATAAAGTATTCTCTGGATGTTAGGTCTTCCAACAGCCTTATCAAAAGAGGAAAAGTCTCGGCTATGAGATCCTCTTAGAGCCAAACAACTTCAAAATGAACCTAAGAAGATTGCAGAACTGATAAAATCAAACCTACATAATATAGCAATGCAACACCCGGCTGGATCATTCATGCCCGGGATCTTAGATTCAGAGAAAAGGGGAAAAGAAGAAGCTAGCTTCCATTAAACAAGAAGTCTCAAATGTTATTCTATAACCAGAGAACCAGAGGCTGGGTTAAAGCCTTACAATCGAGAGTTGTTCTCTACCATTGATAGATTACAAAATGGAAAAAATGCCTACATATACTCAAAGAAAAACCACAATAGTGAAACCGAGACATTGCATTAAAAACATTGCATATGCATGTCCACTGAAAATCTGCACATGTAGTCTCTGAACGAGCATGCACTTATGACAGATGTAATTGAACTCCTGAAAGTCCTGCAGATGAATCGACATGATTTTAATTCATCGTCGGACATTCCATTTATGGTGGAGATGATGTCTAACGACCACCAACTACCTCAATAACTGCTTCCCTGGGATTGAGAACGACCTAGCCAACTCTGCACTTTTGAGGCATGGGGGTCTTCTCGCACTGCCACTTGGATCAGCTGAATGCTCTAATGGATAAGACGTGGAGGCCAGTGTGAAGGCTGGGGCACAGAATTGGAAATAGTGGATGGGTAGAAGTGACATGGAATGCGGGGCTCAAGTGGATAAGGAGTAGAGACGACCATACAGATGGAGGGGACTGAGAGAGAAAGAGGGACACATGGCAGGAGGTGAGTGGGTGATGAGATGGAGAAGGGCCATGTGGACGGGAGGAAGAGGGCCGTGGTACCTGATGACGATGTGAATTTCCATGGGAAAAAGATAGGGAAGCTGCAAGGCGGCATGCCTGAGAGAAGGAGGAAAGATGAGTTGGAGGATGAGGGGAAGAACATCTGGCAAGAGGTGACAGGTGGGAACAAGAGAAAAGGGGAAAGGGATGAGCTAGTATGGCACTGAATGGAAGACATACGGTGAAAGGTGGAGGGTATTGGAGATGGGACAACGTGGGGTCCACCGAGAGCCGCTAATTCTGGACCCCCCCCCCTTTGTTAAAGGTAGAATGGCAAGGGGGGTACAGAATCCAACCTTGACCGCAAATCTGGGTGCTCTGATCCAAGTTGTTGAGATATGCATGGCCAATTTTGGATCCCCCCCCATGGCTTAAAGGTAGAATGGTGAGGGGGGTCTGAAAACCAATCCTGACCGCAGATCTGGGTGCACGGATTCTGGTCACCTAGATTTGCTCACCGCTTATGCAAATGCATAGTTGCACCCCAACTTAGGATAAGTGGGTTTTTACTCTGCTGCTTGACCTCTTTTCATCAATGGGGGGTGCCCTTTAGGAAAAATACCCCTCTTACATGTTTAGGTGCTAACAACTGCCACAAACAGAAGACTCACAGGCAAAGGAAATAGCGGAGACAAAAGGTGAAAAGGATGAGATGCTCAAACTGACCATGGAGCAGAATGCAAAGTTGAAGGAAATGGAAGCGGAATTGGAAAAACTAGTGAAAGAGAAGGAGAAGTCAAAGCCCATGGAAGTCATTCCACTGAGCACAGTTCCATTCACAGGAGTGAGCGCAACATCTATAGCAGAAATCCCCTTGAAAACTCCATTGATAGCTCTGGAGAAGACAATTGAACTGGCTAAGTCCATGGAAGACATGAATTTGCAAGAGACGGAGATTAGCAGACTTAAAAAGGAGATTGAGAACGTTCAGGAACTCAAATGTTCCTTCCAAACCAGCTACTCTAAGGAGAAACAAACTTCAGACAAGCTTAAATAAGAATTGCAACAGCTTCAAAAGCAAACAGTGGCGGGCAAAACACTTGCTGAGGTCAAAGAAAGTGTCTGGATGGATATCACCAAGTCCATGAATGAAATATGGCCGATGATACAAATCATGTTTGAGCAAAATGAGCTGGTGCAAAGAAGTCAGGAGGCTATTGAGAAGATAAGAGCAGAACTAGGAGAGATGCCCACAGAAGCCGTTGAGATCATCAAATTTCTGAATTCCAAAACCAGAGAGGAGGTAGAGGATTTGAAGATTGAAGATAGGACAGAGACCATCCTTGAGGTCAATAGGGTCATGACCAAGACAGGACTAATGCTATAGCTGGAGGAAAAGGTCCAGACCATGGACACAGGAGTGCAAATATTTTTTGGCAGGATCGAAGCTCTGCAGAAGAAAGGCCTTCCTAGTTTGAGAGTTATAAATGACAAGTTAACGATCCTTGCCGATTACAAAAAGAAACTAGCCACTATGGCTAAGGATGGTTCAAAATTCTCCGGGATACAAGGAAGTATCATAGGTAAGGAATTCTTAGATGCTTTATAGTTAGACATCAGCATACAGCATGAGATCCGGTACATATTCATCATCAAGCCAACTTTTTCCAAGTACACAGAGATGGATGAAATATACCGAAGATTGTTCAACGTTAGCATTCCTAGTAATCTTCGATGGGAAGAGTTATGCAGTCTAATCGAGTAGACGATGAGGTATCCAAGCCTAGTTATCTATCCGGTTAGATGAGGTTGTGCAGAGGCCTCACCAACGATTCGCCCCAGAAATTAGCATGAAGTTTCAACACATCATCAAGCAGTTTCCTAAATTTTTGTATCTTGTTAAGTTAGTTAGCTAAATTTAGATTAGCCACATCCTGATCTTTAATGATAGGATCGTATGTAATTTTGGTTATAAATACTCCAAACTTTGAATTACTGAGGGTTGATCTTTACGCCCTGCAAGCTACAAGACTGCAATTTTTATCAGATCTTCCAGTAATACAAAGAGATGTTTTCACAGGATTCTCGCGTGTTATTCATTGGTGATGTTTTCTTTTCTATGTTGAATTTTATTCTTGCTCAGTTGTCATATTGTTTTCTAATCTAATCTTTTAAAAGTAATGCACGTTGCAAGATTTAGCTTTGTATACCCTGTTTCAGACTTTGAAAGATTTTAATGTTTATCTTATGATATTACAGTGAAGAAAATCTTAAATGCTTCTTTACTTTAATTGATATTCTCATCTTTTCTGCTATTCATCACTTCATTGCTAAAGAATCTAATGAATGCATTATCTTGCCCTGTGAAAATAATCTTTCGTTTTTGGTTTAGATTTCTATTTTGCATTATCTTGCATTATCTTGCCCAATGGATGTGTAAAACCCTTTTCAGCCAACTTAACAAAAAACAACAAACCTTTTCAATCTTATCTTATTTTATTTAACTAGCCTAATATATTAAGTTTAAAACATATCTAAATCATACAGAGAGATCCCTCTCTGGAGCTGGTAGGGCTAGATTCTAGTTTCGAAGTGGTTGGATAAAGTTACCTCTCGCAGATTTCTTCTTTCCTGACAATCTCTGGGAATTTACAGAGCGTTAATAGGTGAGATGTATCATGAGGCCCTGAGGGAGCAGGAGTTGGAGGTGGATAGACTTACTCAGGAGTTGGAGAGAACTCGAGGATTCTTGCGAGGCCCATAGACAACCCTGCAAGAATTAGAGCCTAGGTCAGACGAGCCTCTTGAGGAGATTTATCAGAGATCCACTTCATCTATCTTAGTATACACTCAGATCTATCATTCAACCACATTGCTAGGAGATGTTGATGATCTAGAAGAGGAGCACCAGTTGATGGAGGACACTTCCATTTGTGTTTCGAGAGAGGTTGACCTCCATGTAGAGGTTGATCCAGCAGTATCCCGGGGATCTATGATGCAACATGATTCTACGGGAGACGACATGGGTATGCCGGAGCATACAGTCATTAGTGATAGCTCATAGGTATATGTCGGGATGTATGGTGGGATTCATAGGGGTGTACTGCATTCTAGGGAGGAGGCACACTTAGGGGAACATACATATGTCACTCCTTTGTAGCAGCCCATAGTTGTGAGAGATCACTTTCACCATTTCAGCAGTTGCATGGGAGATGAGATATGGAGGTTGGTTGACCATCAGTTAGAGGAGTTACTTCTGGTTGTACTAGATGATTGAGAGTACTTATCATGGATACCGATGGACGAGCTTCTAGTTGAGTCCTTGGGATTGACCAAAGCATGTGATGCCTTCCAGTCCTACAGTCATCTACATATATGTCTGTCATCCTTTCTGACACATTTATCATTGATAGCACCATGAGGAGGATACCATATGAACACATAGGTCTTCTGATAGTGATCAATCTCACACAGGAGTAGTTAGATGAGATTGGAAGTGATAAACTTCCAAGTTTTCCATGGGATCTAGGTGTTCATTTGGCTAGTAGGATGTATTACTACAAGGTGACCCATGTTGCGCCAAAGAGACACATATGCCATTATGGGTTTGTTTGGAGTGGGCATGCAGGTATTTGTCCGATGGAGCAAGGCATTTTTTCAATTTTGGTCATCATGGTCAGACGTGGAGATGGTTGGACTGGTACTTCTTCTATAGAGATGCATTTACTGATACAGTTTATGGACATCATCTCCAATGGTCACAGGTATTTCAGTTGGAGGGCCCAGGAGAGGAGGATTCAGGATGTATGTAGGGGGCAGGCAGTCATGGTCAGAGTAGTACAGGGCCAGCAGGGTGATCTTCGATAGAGGTTATCATGGGACCCAAGGATTGCAGGATTGAGCATTTCACTGACTGACAAAGGAGAGTGGACCATTGTAGGGGAAATTTATTCTAACTTTACATTGATTTTCAGTGTTGAGAGGAGCGCATCACTTGCGGGTGTCTCATGGAGGTCTTGCAACACCTCATTCAGGCATCATCATGAGTAGTTCTTGGAGGTCGTATGGATCTGGGTAGAGAATTGGAGGATGGATTCATTTCAAGATGAGGCCATGTGTCATAGAAAATAGACTCCCAAAGTTGGTGTATTTTAGGGTTATGCTTCCTAGAGGGTAGCAGGTCATGACTTGATATGGGACCCAGGGGGAAAAGGGTATGATTATTCATCCTTGGATGGGTTCTACTGTGTATCCCACAGGTGGACATGGGATCCTAGTATTTTATTTGAGGGGATTTGGTTATTGCTTAAGGACAAGAAATTTTCTAGCAGGGAGGACTGTAATGTCCCCACTTTGGGACATCGTCACAGTGCAGACATTTATGATGACCAGAGTAGCCAGATGGGTGTTATAGCAAGTACAGGGGTTATTGAGAAGAATTGTGGGGTCCATATTTCATTTCTCATCATATTCCATCATTATGAGACATTCCTCAGAGGTTGGCTTTAGTTCCGTGGCATTCCGACGATTTCCATGATTTTGACTATTTTTGTTAAGAACCAAATATCAATATAGCATAGAAAATCCTCAGAAAAAGTACTCAACGCCTTGAAAGAAAGAGAATTTCAGATAATAAGCCTCTTCAAGGGGGAAACATCCTTTTACCCCACTTAAATTTTCAAGTACAAGATGATTCAAAATGAAAATGTCTCTTTGGTATATATAGGAGACTAGGAGGTATAATTACAACTAATGGCCTAAAGCTAACATAAATAAAATAACATTACTAATATAATATACCCCAATTAATGGGTAATGAGCTAATATTAGGGCTTAACATGCCCCTCCCCTTGAGACAAGTGTTGTCCGCAACACTTGAGTAACGCTGGATGCTTCTGTATAAAAGATTCATCTTCCCAAGTGGAATCTTCAGCTGATAGGTTCCTCCATTTAATGAGATACTCTGAAATGGATCTATTCCTCAGTTGGTGAATTCTTGTGTTAGTGATGGCTTCAGGCTCCAATATGATTTTTCCTTCCTCATCATGTTCTGGAAATATAGTTTGAACTAGGATCTTGTTGCATATAACCTTCTTTAAGCATGAAACATGGAAAACTGGGTGTACTCGTGAATATGCAGGCAACTCCAATTTGTATGCCATGCTACCAATCTTTTGCAACACCTTATAAGGGCCATAGTACTTTGGTGATAATTTATTACCCTTCTTGGCTTTCTTGAGGGACATCTGTTTTTATGATTGTAGTCTTAAAAATACCCAATCCCCTACTTCAAAACTTCTTTCACTACGATGTTGATCTGCTTTTTGTTTCATGCGATTTTGTGCCATGGTCAGGTTGTCCTTTA
>SNQJ01S0185532.1:0-18719 GCA_010110895.2 Picea sitchensis | reverse complement strand
TATAATGAGATTTCAGATTTGTTTTCTTTAAATTGTCTATTTTAATTTGTTTATAATCACATTCAAATACTTTTTCTAGTTTCTTTTGTTGAAACATATAACTATAAATTAGCATCAAACCCAAGTACTTATTGCTTGAGGGTTGATTGATATTTTTGATCAGGCTATAAACACATGGTGATAATCCCACCTATATCACCTTAGCCTTGTGAGATTCAAAAATGTTAGTATAAGGACTTCTCATTCCTTTTCATCAACACACATGTGTAGATTTTCCTAAAGCACCCTCATTCTTTGGTGGTCTTTGGTGTTTATATATGGTCAAACCCTCCTTTGTGCACACTTTTTTAGAGCACACTTATTCTCTTAGGTTTGATATAAGTCCACATATTGGTATGTGGTTTGAGGACACTTCATTACCAGTATAGGAGGAAATTCTATTTATCATGTACATTTTCCTTGGGCATATCATTTATGGAATCAATTGGAGGAGTTTTAGGTGGTTGTACACATGGACCTAACTACCCTGCATGCTTTCCTAGTTCACTACACCTTTTTGCTCATGGTTTTAGAAATAATTTGATAATTATGGATCATGGTTTCTCATTATGACACTTTGTTTTGATTATTTAATTAGGAGAACATTCCCTTGATGCACATTCTCCTAGGTCATCCTACTTATGTCTCACAGTTTGAGGAAAATTGATTATTCACACATGGATTTATTCCTTGGCTCACTTTTTGAGGTCACCCCACTTGTGGAGGTTATTGTAACCAAGTGGATCACTTTTTCGTGTATATCCATGAGATCAATTGTTTGAGGAGTTGGTTATTGCATTGGAGGAAGTTCCCTAACTATTCTTGTTATCTTTGGCATCGTTTTGGTATTTCAAGGTTGTCGACTCATCAAATAAGTGGTGCACTCCCTAGTTGACATCCTGGAATGTTTATTCATGATATAATTGCTCAACACACTTATCTAGGGAACCCATCTCTTAAAGAATTATTTTATTGATGGTGGTGCTAGATCCAAGGGATTTCATAACTACTATTAACACACTCTCCAAGGGTGCAATCTCCATGGACTTATTTATATTATATTAGCTTTCTCAATGTGGTCCCAAAACCACCTTGTTTGACACTTCTCAAGGGTGAATCATTTTCATGGATTGTTTTACATGGTATGGCACAACTCCAAATACTCCTCACACATAGTTCAAGGGTACAAATTCTTTAAGGACATTTTATATTATGTTTGTTGGTCAAAGGTTCATCTTGAAGAGAAATCTACTAAAGGAGGTTACATGTGGACCCTTGGAGGAATTTGCACATTCAAACAAGATTATAATGAGGAGACGTCCATGTTTGAGGATAGGACAAGTGGCATTCCCACTCATCACCTATCATTTTATTATTCATTGTTGACTTTTCCATTAGGAGTTTGTTAGAATATAGTATCTATTATGTTTTCTTAGGAAAGATCAAATATCTCACACATGGATATTATTATTTTATTTAAGGAGGTTTTGATCTTGGAATCTATATAAGAGAAGGTCATACTATTGTATTGATTGGTGAAAGTTTGTGGAAACACTAGAGACTATTGCTTGGAGTTTATTCAAGGTTGTTTGGATCTTGTGGAATATGTGTTTGGACTTAATTTATTGAAGACTAATGCTGGAAAATGCTTGCATCAAATGTCTTATGAAGGGATGAATTCCGCGTGACATTGTCCATTTATTTAAAAGAGTTTAATTATGGTTTATTCCCCTTTGATTCCTTTGTGTTTGTTGTTGGAAATATTTTTGTTGTAACTTCCTTATTAATTCAAGATATTTGTAAATTTGCATATCTATCAACAAGCACACCCTCATGCATGTTTGAAGTTCTCCTTAATTAGTTTTTTCACAAATATTTTATATATTAGTGGACAACAAGATAGGGTTGTTGTAGGTTGTTCATTCTAGTGACATCCTTTCCTAATCACATGAGAAAACAACTCACATTTGTGGCCTTATAGACTCCATATGAATTATTTGATGACTTGGAGAGGGTTGATTGTGTAGAACATCCCATTGAAGATAACAAAGGTTCACATGTGCATATTCCCCTGACCTGATAGTCTCATAACAAAAACCTATTCGCTAAAGTTTCGAAAGTATGGTTGATAAAGGCTTGGTTTGGGAAGAATATTTCACTGATTAAAAGTTATGGAGACATGACTTTTAAATTTTCAAGTTGAACTCATATATTTTCATGTTGGACTCTTCCATGATTTTATGCTTGCCTTTAGTCTTGCCAATTCTGAATGCAATGTGGCATATGTTCATATTGGGTCTTCCTTTTTTCCAAGTATGATGTTGGAGTTTGAAACCCCGACTCAATATCATTATTATGAATGTGCTCTCACCCAAGTTTTGAATCCACAATGATAGAATACATTCCTTCATTTGTCTCAAAGGCATGCAATGTTGATGATGGATTTGACTTTTGTTTGTTGGGTTGGAAAGTTTTGTTTGTATAAATATATTTCATAAGAGTTATTGGATTAATGGTTTGATTATGATGTTGGTTTGAATTCTTTGATACCCTCATGCATGTTTTCGAATTCTAGCTTTAAGAGGCTTTGTCTACTTGATAAGTTGATTCGATGCCTTGACTTTCTAAAAGAGATTAATGTTGGTGTAAAACTATATATGGTTTCAAATGCATGTTTTATTATGAGTTTTAGTATCAACTCTATTTTGGAAAATATTACATATTTATCCATCAAAATTCCACTATATACTCAACATTCCTTTAAGTGATAAAGATCCAAAAATGGTTTGATATCCTGGTTATTTATAAAGGCATGAACCTTTTATGTTACAACTATTTGAAAATATGTGAAGTGATGTATTTTGGAGAAGGCCTTTTGTTTGTTTCATTTTATATATATAGGACCAAACCCCCTCATTATATCACTTTCTAGGCATTATTCCATGAAATCGCAAACCATATATCATTTAATGTCATATCTCTTCCCCTTGTAATATAAATAGAAAATGTTTTTTAAAAGAAGTTTGTTGGCAATTTGGTTGATAGTTTGATTGATGGTTATTTGGAAACACTTTGGAAATATAGTGAACAAAAATTTGTAAGTTAAAAACATATTGAAAGTGAATGAGTTTCAAGAAGAATTAAAGAATTTAGAAAATTATCACCATTCCTATCATTCCTTTCACTTTTCATAAATTACAAATCCTTTCATCTATACTTAATCATGTTTAGAAGTAAAAGATGGAATTCATGAATAGTTTAAAAGATGTATTAATAATATGTGTTGGCAGTGTGCAGATATGGTTTGAAGCTTGGTTGGTATAAGGCATAAAGACTGTGGAAATATTATGGTCAAACTACTTATATCTTGACTATGAAAATGTATCATACACTTCTATCATTTGATTTCATTTTACGTACGTTTCAAAACCATTCATATCTCCCAAATTCATTATTTATCCCATGTTCAAAGTAATTATTTGTTTATGGATATATTAGTGATACTTAGTAAATATGTATATATTCATAGGAAATTGCATAATTCTACTTTGATTGTTCCCCTTTTCTACCCCTCTACCAACCAACATTTTGTTAGGTTCTTTACATGAGCCTTGAACTCCTGCAATCTGTTGAAGACTTCATCCTTGGTATTCATTAAGAAGATCCATTTCTGTTGGGAGAAATCATCAATGGATATCACATAGTACATGAATCCACCAAAATATGCAACTGTCATAGGTCCACATACATTTGAATGTACTAGATCCATGATCCCCTTGGACTTTTTGTCACTGCTCGAAAAATATCCCTTAGCATTCTTTCCAAGTGCGCATCCTTTGAAAATTCCATCATGCTCTACCTGAAGCTCTGGAAGTCCTATGACCATCCTCTTCAATGCTGGTAAAGCCCTGTAATTTAAATGTGCAAATCTCTGATGCCATAGCTCACAAAAATTGATGTTGTCATGTACCAATGTCGGGGTTGGTCATCCCAAAAATATGTATAGACCTCCATCTCAAACACCAATCATTGTTGCAAAGTCTATAGAAACTATGTTAGTTATCATAGTGCGACCGATCGCAGTTTGTAGAGAAGCAGAGAGTGACCAAAAGAGTTGGTCGCACTATGTAGTGCAATCCTTAAGGTAGTTGCTCCATGTAATTAAGAAAATCATGACGGAGGGGAATGTGGTTTCTCTGTGTGCACATGTCGCTTACGACCACGACCGTACAATTGCAAAAAATAAAAGATATGAAGCAGATCTATCAGATCTGACACTGAAAGATTTTCACTAGGTTTGATACCATGTTGAATTTTCTGATTTTCAGATATGATAATTATTGCCTTATGATTTAAATGTTGTTGTTATCATAGAATAATTACCCACTGAAAACCTCAACAAGACTTAGCGAACTTGATGAGTGGTTATTGTAAGTAAATATTATATGAGATGATCTATTACAATTGAGGGCCCTGATATTATACTTGGGTGGAGTGCCCTTTCATTAATGCACATGTATTTTCCATTATTTTTTTTCATTAATTAATTAATTATTGATTATTTACATATTTATACATTATATTATAAATATGTTATATTTATGTTGATTATTATTTCCTCATATGCACGTCTAATTAATATAGATCACTCCATCCTTGAGCAGGCAATGTGAGAGCACCTTGAGTCTATCCACACCTCGTTGGGAGAAAGACTACGCTTGGGCCATTCACCACTAGCAAATCTTTGTGAGTGGATGAGTCATTTCCCTTGGTCAAATTGGCATGACCAATATGGGAGAATGTCTACCCGATGTTGCTAACTAGAGAAACATCAACAAAAATACCATGGACAATATTTACCCTAAGTCCAAGAAAATTTTCAAATATGTTATCATACATTAAACTTAGTTGTCTTTAGGGATACCCCATTATGCCAGTGGAGAACTAGACAAAAGTGTGTGAATGAGCTATTATCATGACATTGGGTAGCCCTTCTTTAGTACCCCTCGGATATTACTTGTGCTTTAAGAATTTTATCACTAAAAGTAAGGGTTTGGTTTGTAACACTATGCTTAATTAATTAGAAGGATTTTAGAATTGATGTCATTAACTCAAGGGTTAACTTACATATTTTCTTTGAAATTCCTAATCTCTTTGACCTCCCTTTTGAAGGTGTTAAATTGTTTTGGATAGGTTGTAATACTTAAGATGATCCAAGTGGTCATTGGTGGCCACCCACCTATTCAACTAACTCAAAATGGTTCCACATTTTGGTAGTTCTAATACATGTTTTTAGGCCCCAAAATATTGGTGCATTTTTCAAGCATTTCCTTTGTGTTTTTGGTAGTTGACATAGATGGTTATGTAGCTACCAAACACGTAGATCATGGATCAGTATTTTTAGTAGTCCAAGAAATTCCCTAAAAAAAATTTGTATGCAAAAGTTGTATCCCCAATAAGTTGACATATCAATTATCCTCCTCGTGGTCGACATTACTTTTCCCACATCATTTCCTAGGGTTAGGGTTTTGGACCTTTAGGGTTTTTCATCTTGGAGAATCATAATTTATGTTAAAAGGTGGTAATTTTGGCCTCTTGTAAGGTCATCTTGAAAATGAGCATACTGACACATCTCTCTTCATAGATAAGATACCAACATTCTATCTAATTTGCATTGCTTTTCATTTTACAATCAACCCATCTCAACAACTATATAATTTCTTCTCTCCACAACTCTATTCCACTTGGGAGTATGGAACAAAAAAATGTGCCTTTTTGCTTACAGAAATCAGCAAACTTGTTAGAGATTAATTCATCTCCATTATCTACAAGGAATACCACCATACTTCTACTAGATTATTTCTCTATAGTTTCCTTAAATACTTTGAACTCGACAAAAGCATCAAATTCCTTTTTAAGAAAACAAACCCATGTATTCTTGGAAAAATCACCAACAAGCAATAGAATCTACCTTGCACAAGCCACAAAAGGTGTCCTCTTACCACCACGAACATCAATGTGGACTACATCCAAAACACCTTTGGCTCTCCAAGCCTTCCCTTCATCAAAGGGAAATCTATGATGTTTATTTGCTAGCCATGTTTCACACACTAATTCCTTCTTCTTATAGAGATGTGGCATAATTCAATCAACCATTAGACCCTTTGTAAAGAAAGGTACTAAAACTTCAAATTCCCATAGCTTTTATGCCATAAATTGTTGTTGTTGTCATTGATGCTAAATTATATTTTCAATCATCGAGGCATGTGACTCTACCACTTCATTATCCATAATATGCAAACCCCTTGCTCTTTATATCTAACGGAACATTTTTTTATTATTTTATAAATTTGAAAACATTTTTCTCTAAAACATCACATCTAAAATTGGATTACGCTTTGTAGTTTCAACAAGTAAAAGAACACTTTTACTTATCTTGCTCTAAAAATTAACACACCCTTCTACAAATTTCTCCCTCCTGACACCCAAACTATTATTTTTAAATTGGTTTGTCTTCCACAAATTCAACAAGATAGACACTCATGTTAGTCATATACTTTGAATCTTTGAAATCAAAGAATAAATCTATTGACACAACTTTACCTTAGATGCAACAAAATCTCTGATCTCTTCTTCTACATGTGCAACATCGGTTCGCTTCTTTCCCAACTACCCACAATTTTGTTGCTTCTCCCACAACCTTTTTCCTTTGCGTTTTAAATATGAACCAATTTAGCACAATAATAACACTTTGCACTATTTGTTGATTTATCTAACCCAAAGAACTTGTAGCCATTGCTATTATTTCGCTCTTACTTATGTTTCCCTTATCCCTTAATCTTTGTTGCAAAGGCACTCTCAAATACTCCTTTGTTGCTTTCAAATTGTCCCCCTTACTTTTGTTCCCATTTTCCTTTAATCTTTGTTGCAGAGGCACTCTCAAATCCTCCATTGTTGCTTACAATTTATTTTCTCATCTATCCATTTGAAATCATTGAAAGTTTTAAAAAAATCATTGTTAAAAATTCTAAAAGATCACTGTTAAAATTCACCACTAAAAATTAAATTCAAAACCAAACCATCCTTAGGATTCATGCTTGTAGTAGAAATTCCATTCACATTGACTATTTCTAAACATGTTAGCTTTGGGATTCATGCCATATTCCAGTACCTTGGAATCTGAGTGTCTACCAACACATTTGTCTAATATTTGCCTCAAAAATCATGCACCAATTTTGTTTTATGGAATCCACTGCCTTGGGAATTGTGCCTAAATTTTTTTGTGTGTTTTTTTGCATAAGAAACATGCCCACAATTTGTTGCGGAATCTCTTCCTTGGGAAGTATTAACACATGGAAAATTAGGGATGTTTCTACATTAAATGATACCAAATCCTAAGGGGGGTGTCACAGATCAGAGGGTTGCTGATGGAGAGACCCCTGGCTAGAATTGTCTTATTCAATCAAATCAAGAGCATACACGAAATATTTTATACAATCAAGGAGGGTGATGATCTTGCAGTCAATATTATAAAAATTATTGTGGGAATTTGGTGATTTGATCTATTTTTTATTGTATTATGTTGATTTATGACACTTACAATTTGTACCTTGCATGAACCACATGAGAAGGTCATAAAGATTGATCTTGTTTAAATATTTTCTTAACTCATGCTTAGAGATTGAAATCCCTAGTCCCTTGCTAGTATGTATATAGGCTCTTTCCTTTGCTTGCAAAGTCTTGTCGTGAACAAAATCTCAAATTTATTTATAGTAACCATGAAAGATGGACGAGATGAAGTGGGCCACTATAAAGGAGATTTATGATATGATGGATGAAAGAATCCACCATGGCTATCACTTCCATAAATATACAAAACAAGAGTTGTCATTAATGTTCAAGTTGAGGGGTTGTCCAACCAAGCTTTCCACAGTGGAATAACTATTTGGAATTTTTTAATTTGTAACCACGACATTGAGGCCTTCACATAGCCTTTCATTCATGCACAAGGATCTCAAACAATGTTATTAGGACCAGACTAGTTCCAACAAAACTGGTCGGTCTGATTGATTCTGGGGTTGTACCAGTATGGTTGAAGGCTTTGAACTAATAATGGATGGTTTCATACTGAAACCAGCCATAAATTCCAAAACTGGTTGGTTCTGTACCAAAAGAAACAATAAATGCCAAAACTTGTCAATTCCATACAAAACCACACAATCAATGACGGGGACAACTTAAACTCATTTTTTTTTAAATCAATAAAGTAAGAAAAGGTGAAACACTAAACCTAACTCTAGCCCCCCCCCAATGCTATTTAAAGAGGTCCCCATCCTCCATTTAACTCACATGATTCATTTATCAATTTGGAATTTTTGAGTTGATTTTCTAGGGCTAATATGGTTTATGTTTAGTACAACCTTAGATTGAGGTGCAACCAATTGTTGAACAAGACCCTTGAATCAAGCAACATAGTCTTGGATGATATTGATCCCTCATCAAAGTGAGTTGTGGAGACTCAAAGAGAAGCATTTGACAATGAAGACATATCTTGGATGGACTTGGACACAGTTCCACAACCAAAGGATCTAAACATTATTGACAGGTACCTTCAAGGCTTAGGGAATCTATCTAAAATCCATTTTTTAGTCTAGTCATGTTGAGGATGTAGATGATGACAATTCAGATGATTTTTTCATATGGAGTATAGAGTCTAGAGTCTAGACTATAGTTATTAATTAGTGTTATGCTTATTTTTGGACTCTAGAGACCATTTAGAGCCTCTTTGTTGATGTATTTTACTTCAGATATGGATTGCAATCGGTGTTATTTTGGTTATGTGCACGCTTCCTTGCTATATACATGAGAAACTTTGCATATTTTCATATAATAGTTTGGATTCACATGGATGCACTTGAATTTTGCTTTTTCAAAAATTGAATATTTTATGTATTTCTTGTTCGATTGGTTTTGTGGTCCGATTTTGTTTCTAGTTTTTGTCCATTTTCACTCTAGTTCTGGTTTCTGGGATTGACTGGTCCTGTTATGATAACATTTATCTTAGGTAGGATTACATGATAAGGAAAATTGAATCAGATAAACGGTTTATCCTAGACTTTGGGGATGTCGGTGTACGTCTTATTCCCCCCCATAACCTTAGTGGCTTAAACCATGCTCTTGGGGCATTATTGGGGATAAAATTGATGTGTGGGGCATCCAAACATATCTCAAGGAGCAGTGAATTTTATTATTAACCACTAGAGCCTATGAATGGGGTTTTAAATAATACAAATTCAAGCAGTCCTCATTGTAAATGATCACCAATTAAAAATATTTCAGTGGAGAAAACCCAAGTTTCAGGGGTGGATCCATGAAATGATCCTGAATAATGATGACATGGGTGGTTAATCTTGGTTTCAAGGATAGAGTTTAAGAAGCCACACTAATACGGTATTGAAGACTTAAATATAACTTATTTAAGGCTTGATGGATCAAATTACAAACAACATTGTGATTCTCAATGTGAACATAAGAGCACATCTCAAGGAAACTAATTTGATTAAGGTTTAATGAATATCTATAACTTTGTCATAGATGATCAATATTGAAGCTTGATGTAAAATATATAAATAAAGGAGAAGAAACTCTTCCAAAAGGTTGGATCCATTTGAGTTTTCCCCCATGTACTACAACGTTGTTTTCCCTTTGAGACAATAATGAAATGAACCATGGAGTTTTCACCATTTTCTTATTTTTTTTCATATTGGTATTGTTTTGTCAATGTTGTAATATCTCTACTTAATTTATTGATTTGTTTTCATAGGATAGTGTGGATATATCTTCCCTTGGTTTCTGAAGCACCTATGAACTTAAGTTGTGATTAAATCCATGGAAGTTCATTGCATGAGGGTTTATGTGGATTTTTCTCTATCAACCAAAGTATGTTGGATTTGAAACTCCAAATTAATGTGGTAATATTATGTCCCTTTACTCAACATCATTATGAAAAGAGTTTGTGTGTAAAACTCTTTCCTCTATTATTAGTATTCTTCTGCATAATATTGATACGTAGACCAATGTGCTTGATCTCTTAAGACTTATCCAAAGTAGGATTCCCCATTAAATTTCTCCACCATCATTCAAACCTCCTTTCATATTCTTTCAACTCCATAGCCCATACATTAGGCATCGATTACTGTAGATTCAACCACCATATTTATATATTATTCTTGTATTGAGCTTATCAAAAAACCTGGGTATGTTGAGCTTATAAGAAAATATGAATAATAGAATAGGGATACCCCTTTTGGTTGGATTCATTGATCATAAAGCTCGAAGAGAGTTATTGTAACATCCCCAGTTTTAATCCCCACAATTTATAATGTAAATGTGCAAATGTGATTTAAGTTGGTGAGTTGATATGTTTGGGTCGAAGAACATGTACTGGTTAATATCGTTGAAGGCCAAAATATGTATTTTGTACATTAAAATGATTAATAAAGATAATAATCACTATTTGCGGTACGAGTGGGATAATAACGACAAGGGGCTTTGATTCCACAAGAGAGGGGGCTAAAGAGGGATCCAAGGGGTTACCCATTTACATTAATTGAACCATTTCCATATTAATGTTTATTCCCTTAGAATTATCAAAAGAGATGTAATGTCCATTTTCAAATAAGAACTCCAGAGAGGAGGCTTAATGGTCTAAGACAACCCCGTTAGACTATAGCTAGGGCCAAAAAGGGGTAAACAGGGTTACTAGATGTCACTCCAGTAAAAGGTGTTATATTTGAAAAGTGACATTGAGCCAAAAGTGGCTAAAATCGCTTTTAAACCAATTTGAGCTAAAAATAGAACATATGAGCTAAAATTAGAAGTCAACAGCGAATTAGGGTTTCAGGAAGCTATAAGAGAAGGTTCAACGACCTAATTCATCATTATGTAGATTTTGACTTGTCATTGAGGAGAGAGGCGCATCTCAGGAGAGGTAGCTTAGTGGATTCCAAGAGGAATACACTAGTGGATGATTTTGGTGTTGAGAGACACACCCTAGTCACCGGGGAGGTCACACAGATCTTCCATCGATCTTCAACAGTAGTTTCGCAGGTTGCACCAGTAAGGGCGCACTCATTCAGGGTGAGGGTTCAGTGAATCAACTTGTCCATGTTAGGGAGAGTTCATAGATTCCCCTCCGACCCATTTGAGAGGAAGGAAAGGCGCATCTTTTTCCTAGTTCCTCGTCAGATTCTGACGGAGGAATCATCTAGGGCACACTTTCCAGACATTGGGAGTGCGACACTTGGGGAGGATACATTTGGGGTTCCCGAGTGATCATCAGTTTAGATCCGGGGAAATCCTTTCGACACATTTCATAGTAGACCTAGGCGATCAATTTGAGACATACATCAGCTGATTCTGACGATGGAATCACTAGGGCACGGTTTTACAGAGTAGAGGGGGCGCATTTCCCCAGGGATATCCATCTGGGGACCAGATACACCAGTTGAGGTTCGGATAGTCACCAGGACTATGAGGCAGAGCAGGGCGCATTGTTTGGGACATTTTCCAGGCATTTTCGAGAGGTATAGCCACCATGGCGAACTTTCCATACTTGCAGAAGTTGTCGTACGAGTTGGCATATATGCAATAGTTCTTCATCTCATCCATTGCATTCCACAACATTCTTCGGGTATTGGGTATTATTGTTTTAGTTGCAATTGTATTCCGGCTAAGATCATTTTTTCATTGATCTAGCCAAGTGATTCATTTTATTCAACCGCATTCGACATTTGTACTCCATGGAGATTTCATAATATAGGCTTTGTAGTCTTTTGTTGCCATTATTATTTGAATGCTCATTTATATGTTGTAAACAATTAATCCTACACACACATTAGTATATTTTACTAGACTAGACAAGTCAGGGACATTACAAGAGATACTAAAGTGATGTAAGAGTAGTAGGTGGGAAAGGTCAACTCACCAAATTTATGACAACATTGGCTTAGTACAACCACTTTTTGGGAAATGTGAGAGTCAAGCTTGCTTGAGAAGAAAAGGAAATTCGAGTTCATTTTTGGGACAATTTTTTCTTGTTGGTTTTGGAGATCAAGAGGAGAGTTGGGTGCTAGAAAGAGAACCACCATGCTTTGCTTGAGGAAAGTCATTTTTGGGATGTGTTTATGTTGGAATGGTGGCCTATGTGCCTATAAAAATGGGTTGTGTGCCTATGGATAATTTTCCTATTGAAGAAATAGCTCAAGATCCTTGTGAAGGATGTTGTGAGGACTCCTAGACTAACTGATAATTCATGGAGTCCTCATTTAAGATATTCTTGATGAACCACATGCACTAAATCCTAGAGGGAAGTGGGAAGCCCTGAGGGACTGCGTGGCAGAGAAAGAGGATCCCATTCCTTGGGTTGTGTAGGTTAAAGGAAAGAGAGTTGGGTGATTGAAATTGTTGTTGGAGTAGAACCTGGGTTTTGGGTTGTTGAATGTGGAGACAGGATAGCCAAGAGGGCCATACCTCCTTGTGTATTCATAGCCCCAGCTCAAGGATGGCTTGTTGTTGAGAGAATGGAACAATAAGCCTATGGATGGGAGGAACATCCCTGATACACAACCAGTTGGTTCAAAAAATTAAAGATAATTTTTATGTTGTGTTTATCATGATTATTACATTTTGTAGTTATTTATATGAATGTTATCCGTTTGTTGAAATGTTTCATTCATGGATTTTAAATATGTTGTAGATGCATGAATAAATTAGCATGTTGTTAGCTGTAAATTTTATGTGTATGAGCAACAAAATTTTGGTCTTTCTATTCTTAGTATGTTACAAGTGGTATCAAAGTTGCAGGTTACAACATCAACACTACAGGGTCTGCTACAACACAAATCAAGTTGTTGTTGTGTTTTAATTGGGGAAGAAATTTCGGAATTGGGCAAAGTCCCCAATTTTCCAGTATATTTGAGTTGAAATTCGACATGGATATGTCAACTATATGAAGTTAGCAGGTGGGTTTCGGTTAGGGAGGTTGAAAACACCAAACTTATGGAAGTCACACAGGTGTTTAGGGTGAAATCTAAGTTCACCCAGCAGAAAAAGGTGGGGTTGGAATCCCCTATTATTTGTTCTTAGCACTCAAATTTATTGGTTTTTTCATTGCTAGGGTCGCTATGGTTGTGGAAGGGTCAAATTCAGCTTAGATGGATCGAGTTGGGCATTTTCTATGATGGCCATGACAGTCACGAGTTTTGCCAAGTTCAAAAAATCTAGAAATTGACTAAGTGTCGAAAATTTTGGAAGGTATAGTGTGTCAATGAGGAGGAAATATTTGAATTCACTGATACAATGTGTATTGGCAAGTAAAGAAAATCCTTCATCGATACGTCGATGAAGGAAGATATTTCGAGGGCATCGATACAATGTGTATCGATGAGGAAAGAAGATCCTTCGCCGATATGTCGACAAAGGAAGATCTTTTGAAGTCGCCAATAAAGAAGCATCGACGGAAAAAAGATATTTCCAAATCGTCGATAAAAGAGTGTTTCGGTGAGGAAAGAAGATAACTTGTTGAAACGTTGGTGAGAAAAGGAGATAACTCACCGAAATTTCAGCAAGCAAAGAGGATAAGTCGTCATAACCTCAGAGGGAAAATATCTTTTAGAGCCACCGACAAAAGAGTTTTTCGGCAAAGAAAGAGAATCTTTGGTTGAAATGTCAGCGAGCATAAAATATTTGAAGTCGCCGACAAAGGATTTTTTCGACAAAGAAAGTGAATCTTCGGTCAAAGCAATGGTGAGCAGAAAATATTGAAATCATCGACAAATAAGTGTTTCAATGAATAAAGTGATTATATGGCTGGAACGTCAATGAAGAAAGATATTTATGAGTCACCAATAAAGGCATGTATCGACGAGGAAAGAGAATCTCGTGTTGATACGTCGACGAGGAAAGAGGATCCTAGATTGATACATCGACAAGGAAAGAGGATCTTCTGTCGATACGTCAGTGAGGGAGAAAGATTCCAACTCACCAACACAGGAAAAGAGAAGAAAGAAGAAAAGAGAAAGGGAAGGAAAGTAGGCAATTTATACCAAAAAGAAATAATAAGAAGTCTAGGGCCAAAAACGTTTTTTGGCCATAACATGAGTACAAAATCTCAGTTTCAAATGGAATTTAAGAGACGTGTATGTAGTGACAAGGCCTACAAGAATGTCAATGAGGACCACTAGCCAATTCTGCTTCCATTTTCCAAAACACACAAATTAGTGACTTTTGAAGATCTAGGTCGTTCTCAGTATCCGGGGCCCAAATAAAGGTGAAAAGATAGCTCAAAAATCATACATGAAGATACCCATTTGGCATCCTGGCAGAATTCAAAAGGAGTTGAAGTGGAGATGCCAAAACAGGGAAAAATCCATTATTTCTGGGCAGGTTTTGGGGATTTTTGAAATCTTCAGAGGAGGAAAAGGGACCCTAGATTACCAATCCACAAAAAAAAAATTAGTCAACATTTCATCTACTTATCAATTCAAAAAACTTTGTCTTGAGGGAGTTTTTTCCATTTTTGCTCCATTTGGTAGATAACAATTTTTTGCTAAAAGTTCTAAGTCTGGAGGAAATGCAAAAAGATGAAGTTGCTAAGTGTAGATAGACGCAGAAGTTGGATGGAGCATCAGATCCAAAATTTGAGAGTTGTTTTGTATTCATAATCAGGAATACTATCCGTGCCCGATACAAAAGTTTTATTGTTTCTCGGTAGATTTATTTCTACAAGAGGCATAAGTTAGCCTTCGAGATTTATTGTACTATTGAAACAAGTGCAAAAATGGTGAAATTGTTGATTTCAGAGGGCCATAACTTGTAGCTCCAAAATAAGAACAAGGCATGAGTATAGTCATTGGAAAGGTAATCTAGAATACATCATGAATAAAGGTTTCAGTCCTATGAGGAAACATCTAGTCATTTTATAGAGCTACAAGAAAAGGGAAAATAAACTTTGTGAACCATGTAATTGCTCAATGTGAAAGTTTCCTAACAATGTCAAATTTTGGGATAAACATTTACATATGTTAGAGGTATAGGAAATATGCCAGTGTCAAGTAAGAAAGAGTGGAGATACTCACGATAGTGCCTATGTAGAGGTATAAAGGAACATTTGGAGTGCGTCGACCTGGCAAATAAAAAAGGGTTGAATTTTAGATAACATGATATTGTTGATGAGCAGGGAAAAAGAAGCAGAGAATGTTATGTCAAGATCCTATTGACTGAATGATCAGGTACATTGGATTATGCATCTTCCATACAACATGTTTATGATAAGGAGTTTTCTAGCTCCATGAAATCCTTGGATGTTTCAAGCACTATTTTCCAATTGTAAAAGTCTAGCTCAGATGTAATAGAGTGTTGACACATGGTTATTCAAAAGGACCTAAAATATGCAAGGAACTTAATCTTCAGGAAAATGACAATATGAAGTTGGGCATTTTTGCAGAGGTGTTGGAAGATTTATCAACAAAAAATATTGATGATGTAGGTTGTCTACTCTTTAAATAAAGACAAGTTAAAATAGGGGGAAGGGAAAGAACTTGATCTTGTATATGACGTGGGTTATAAACTAGATAGTTCATTTGAGTGCCAAAGTAGTTATTACTTGCATGAAAATGATAGGGAAGTAGGGAAGATCTTGTAGAATTGGTTGAGATAATAAAGAGCTTGCAAATGGAAGTGCAGAGCTACCAAGTAGGTGATAAAAAGTGGATAAAGGGCTCAAAAAGAGCAAAGCCAAATTAGCATTCAATGGCTACAAAGTCGTAATGACTTGCAGAGGTATATCAATAGGGATGCTCATGTGAAACATGAAACCAACAGGTGAAGAATGTCATTAATGGGCACATAAAGGAAAAGTAAGACTCCATAACCTTAAAGGTAGAAATGTGATGGTCACTGCAAAACTTGTTGCAAAAAAGAAAACAGATCCCATGAGATAATGGGTAAATCATCTCTAGGGACTAGTTTATGAGGAATTATAAGGGTTGCTAGTTATGAATTGGAAACTATGGCCAAAGTATTTAGAGAAAGAAAGCCACTTGTGTTATCAGAGTGCACAGTGGAAGCAAGGTACAAGTACAAAGAATTCAAGGGATAAGATAATAAAGTTTATTCACTAGAAGGTGCCAATGGATGAATGTAGCATTCCATTATGAGCAGTATGGTCAAGAGTGGTCAAGTAGGGATTCACAGGGGATTATTAAATTAAGTGAAGATTGAGAAAAGCAAATGGATATATAGAGATAATGGAAAGGGGTGCTATAATGATAATGGCAAAATGATTCACGGATACCGCATTATCAAGGTGATGGAATGATATAAATTATATCATTCTAAGGTGTTGGAGGGTTCTAGCAAGGTAAGGTTGGGGCAAGGTTGCCTAAGAAAAAGTAGTTGCCAATAGGGAATATTGGCTAGAATTGCAAGATGGCCAAGTGGGACTTGGTTGGAAAATGTTCAGATCAAAGAAAAATAGTGCAGAAATGAGAAAAATGATAGTGCACTGAGTTGTAGGGGTCTAGAAAGATTCAAGGACAACCACATCGAGCACAAGAAGATGAAATAGATATGCAATGGAGTGCATAATGGAAGTGATACATGATGCATATAGGAAAGATAAAATGCATGTGCAGTAGTAGGCATGATGAGATTGAATTATTGGTGCACACTGATGTGCATTCATGCATGCAAGAATGCCTGAACATGCATAATGGATGATTATAAACTAATAATATTATGTTGTTATATATGTCAAATAATTGTGTCATGATAATTGAATATGACTAATGATGGATTATGTATCCAGGAAAAATCTTTATAGCATGGTTAAAGATGTTGATGGTGTTGTCGCTGCGTACGACAACCATCTGCATGAAGACAACTGAGGATGGTAAGAATGTTGATCAAGAGGTTGGTGAAAGGAGTCTGCAAGATTCTACAAAATATTAGTTGATTGGGTAGCATCAATTAATTTGATAGCAGCCATGCATGTATGCATTTGGTTTCTTATGATGCATAATTATTGGAGGGAATTGAGGGAAGGGTTCCCTTAGTTAAATTTTTCAATATTTGAATTGATGTAAAGGAAGAGGGTCTTGAGTATATAAATGTTGTTAATACGTGATTGTAATTATAGGAAATTTTATTGCATAGTGTGTTATGTTGGTTATGAGATCATAACCAAGTCAATTTAGGAGGCATACTCCTAATATAACAATGAATGCCAATATAGCTAGCCATGTGTGAGGCCATGTTATTGTTGGATATGGAAGGATTGTAGTGCCATACAAGTGCGTAATGGTCTTCCATTGTATAACCAATGTTTGGACGGAGGGAAATTTTAGGGGCTAAATTTCGCCCATGGGCTAATTTTCCATGTTTTTTCCCAAAAATAGATTCGTCAATTTTCATTTTTCTAAAAATGATTCGCCCAAATTCTATAGGATAAAATTATTTTACTTTGAAAATAGTCAAAATTTTATGAAAACTAAACAAGATCCTTAGAAATTTGAATATTTTTACAAAAATATCACCAAACATTTTATAGTTTGCATATTAAGACTAGTAAGATTCCCCAAAGTTTCTACATTTTAAGATAAATTTTCATCCTTAAAATTATCTGTGATTTGGACTGCAACCTCTTTGACGACATTGAAAAGCACTAAGGGATTATGTTCCTAGTGTTGTGTATGGATCGAAAATGAAGGTATCCAAATGGTCGAACAAGTAAAAAGGGGAAGAGTTGGATGATGTGTTATGGTGTTGGTTAGACCTTCCAACTCACCATTGTGGAATACATGACATAGATATGTGGTATTTCTGAATCAATGCAAGGATGCATTAAGTGGATGTAGTCATGGGTATGGACACATTGGTTTATTTATTGGTAATGTTTGATTGCATTAAAAAAAATGCATGGGTTCTAATAATGCATGTGTAAGGAATAATAGTTTTATTCCATTTAATATGATTAATAGGTGGAAGTGATTGAATTGTTGGTAAGATACAAATCAGAGATCATTTCTTGAGTTATTGTAAATGTGCAATAAAAATATATTGTGCATGAGATACTGACAATCTATTTGGATAAATGAAAGTTGAGAATATTGCAGGTTGAATGGCCTTGGATATCGCAATGGTGTAAGTCCATAAGGAAGACCAATACATGTTGCAAGAGGAAAACATTATGAGAGGGAATCCCATGTTTGGGAAATTTGGATTTCCTTATAATGAATAAGAGGAATTGTTATGATGATATACCATGATGATTGTATGTGTGTACAGATAAGATAATGGCTATTGCGGATGGAAATCTTGGGAAGAAGGCTACTGTTAGGACATTGGAACCCTATCATTTCCATAGGTTACAGACTACAAGTGTAAGTCTAGTAGTAATTTGGTGCTCTTCTTGGACGAGAACACCTTGGAAAACGATGTATCGCTCGAGGGACTCTGTAGCAGTGAAGGGGATGTTTGAGCCTAAAGAGTGAGTGTAGCAAGGAATGAAGATTTTCTAGGTCCTATCATTTTGCCAACTGGGTATGTCTTTGACCACAGATTGGCTCTAAGTTTCAACTATTATGAAAAGGTTTTGTTGTTGTTTTAGGACAACCAACAGT
>SNQJ01S0185531.1:0-18719 GCA_010110895.2 Picea sitchensis | reverse complement strand
TATTTGTGTTTATCCTCATCTTTAATGGATGCACAATAATACCTATAATAGAGTTTCCAATCCAAACCTTAACAAACATGCAAGTAATTGTCCAACAAACTATACATTACATAAATTTGGAATTCATATATTCAAATATCTAATTGTCTATATTTTGAATGAGAATGAGAATATATTCTTAAACTTCATGATCGTGAATGAAAAACAAACCAATCCACATGAAATTCATTATCCTTATGAACTTTTGATGGTAACATATACCATTTAAAATGACCAAGGGATGAGTAGTGATTTATTTCAACATGCCTTCCTAAAGGGTATTAAAGGTATTGGGAGAAGGCATTGGTGAAAAAAATAAGTTTATCCTTACACTAAAGAACCACCCATCTTATTTAACATAGATAGAGTTTGGATTCCCTCAATGCAATGGAAGTATGTATGGATTCCATCTAAATTTGGATTCAATTCGTGGATCAAATCTGAATCTAGATTCCAATTAGCATGAATCTCAGCGTCCAATTCATTTTGGAATTAGATTTTGAACGAAAACCCCTCGCGTTTTCCTTTATTTATGCGTTGTATGGGAGGATAATAGAGTAAGGTACGAGAACAAATTCTCCATAGTTGCGCTGTTGGAAATTCGAAGCGAGAAAAGAGGCTCGATTATTTCATGTTTAGTTTTGTAATAAACGAGAGGTGTTGCCCGATTATTTGGTATCCAGCATAATTTGTACATAACAAACAATAGAATTGTCAATCTATTGACTTCTCCAAGTTACATTTAGTTTCAAAGTTACCTATGGGGAATGTCAAATCAATATTAGATTATGTATTCATTCTTAAAAAAATATTTTAGCTGTAACTTGTCTTTCAAAAAGGTCATAATTGATTTCACCATTTTCACTACATTATATAACATTATATAGTAAAAATGTAAAATATATGGAAAATATTTACTTATTTATGATTTTATACTTTAACATGATTTTATACTTTAACCAAATATTCACCGGATTTTATAATTTAGGAATTATTTTGTGAAAGATCCATAAAATGGTTATATATGTATGTATATTATCAATAAAATAACTTTTGGCTTTTCATTTGAATTACAGAGATTTAACTATTTATTATACTTATAATCTTAAGGGTAGTTATTAAAATTCCTCCGACAAATATGTAAAAGAGGTTTTAAGAATAAAATGACAATATTGTCCACACAATGAACATGAATATAAATCCAATATGGAAAAAACCTACTAGAGATAGGGAATTAATATCTTGTTTTTCATTTAGATAAAAACACAAATATAAAGAAAAATTGATTCACTATGGAATTGCAATATACATTGTGGCCTCAATCATTATCATAAGGTTTTCTACTTCCTTTGTTTTGATAATAATATCCCATTGCTTCGTTTTTCCCATGTATGGAACAACAAATAAATGCAAATAGAGATGTAATAAAATTTTTTCCTTGTGGCAATTCCAACATGTTTTAATAGTTATCTAGTGTTAGGTTTAGGGTTTTTTGCATGCTTCAACTCCTGACTAGGGTTAAGGTTTTGAATGCTCTACAATCTTATTGGAAGTCCACTAGTGACTAGCTACACATGCATGAGTAATTGGAACTAACATGACATCCACTTGGTATTGTGGTGAGGTAAAACATAATAACTTGTGGGAGGCATAACTGTCATGGACTCAGATTGGTGATCTATCGACCAATTTGAAAATCTCTCAATGAATAGATTAGAATTAGAGGGTGACCTTGTTTTTAAATTTTTGAAACCAAAAAAATCCATTCAGTCCCTAAAAATGTGTTAGATGTTTTTGGATCCCAAATCACCAAAATAGGATTTACTCCTAGTATAGGGACTAAAAGTCCATGACTCATTTTTTTCTACTTAGAATGCACCAAAACAAATGATAAATTATATAGTAATCCATTTCAAATCATATATCCCCATTTGGGAAGCTTTTAATTCCTACAATATTTTATTGAATGAGGTGATGAAATATTTCCTCTACCTTCTCCCGAGAGTACCATTTGGCCTCTCTTAGAAGTTGTCCTATCCACTTGAACTACTAGAGTTTTTGTTAATGGCTATCCTCGTCTAGTTGTTGTGGACTTCTTTTGAAAATGTGTATCCTCTATTAACTCTACTTGAACTTCTATCTCTATGTCCTCTATGGTAGGAAGTCTTGGCCCTCATTCTCCCAATCTAATGTGGAAGGCTCATTGAGTTTAAAATTTTCCATATTCACTATTGAGTAAACGTGCATGTATGGGAGTAGATTGAGTCTATAGGAATTATCACCTATATGTGTCCCCACACTTTGAAATGACCATACTTCAAAGCTTTAGACTTCTTACTAGGACCTTTCAACCTTTCATTATCTAGGTGAATCTAGAGACAATCTCCACCATGAATGTCTTCTCAGTTTTATGTTGGTGGAGTGTGACCTTGCTCTTGTCACTTCTTGGAGTGTCTCCTATACTTGGAAATGGATCTTCTTAATCTTTCAATGAATATTTTATCCTTCAATATGCTACTCCTATGGTATACCATTCTTTCCTCCCATGTTGTTGATACAAATCTAAAGGGAGAGGAGATAAATATCAAACTAAGTTTCAAAGGGTACTTATTAATTAGATGTGTAGATTCTCTATTAAAACAAGTTGAAGTCAAGTTATCATCCCAAGATCTTAGATGATTTTATTCTAATTCATTAGAATAAAATAGGTCATTAGCACTGAGTTTAGCACCAAATTGTAGTGCATTTTTTAAAGTTGGAGCATTTTCCTAATGCAAGGTTGATGTTGAACTATATTTAATATTTAAAATTGGGTTTAGAATCATATTTAACATTGACTATTTATAAATTATAATTTACAGAAGTGAAAATGGTAAAAATTAAAAACGAAAATGAATACTTGGATTTGAACATAGATCACTTGTCAAAAGGAATAATATCTACTTTAGCCACATTCCCACAAAAATATTCCATTAGAAGTAAATATCTAAATTAAAAATACACTCAGTGTAAATTAATATTTTTTAAAAATGAAAAATATGGAAATGGTAAGGATATGTTGGGATTTGAAACCGGATCACTTTCCAAAAGGAAAGAACTCAACTCGATTTACCTTCACACAAAAACATTTTGTAGAAAGTGCAGATATGAATTGAAACTAGCCAAACCTATGTATGCAAAGAAGTGAATACTGCAGATTTGATAGAAATATTAGCATTTAATACTAAAATAAAAGTAAGCAATGAGAGATAGATGGGTGTTGATAATTCAATCTAGATCTCCTTACAAGAAAGAAAGGACCTTCCTTAGACTACACTCATAAAATATATCTACACATTAAACAAAACCCCCAAGATGCCATTTTTCATCTTTTTCCATTAAACCACCGACAACAAAACAATAATAAACATTAGAAAACCAGTGAATAAAAAGAAAAGTTAAAGATGAAGGAAGGATAATAAAGGAAATGAGAAGACAATACCTTCCTCATGCAGGTTCCTCCATGAAACATTATCCTCCATGCATGAACCCTAAACATGTAACAACAAAAGAATAACAAAAGAATTAGAAAGAATCAATGAAGCAAAATAAAAGTAAAAGAGGGATAGGAAGGAGGAGAGATAGAGAGAAATGAGATATACATTCCATGAGGAGGTTCCTCCATGAAACCTTATACTCGAGGCATGAAATGCTAAAACTCCAACAAAAAATGATAATAAATATTAACAAATCAATACAGGAAAAGTAAAAGGAAGAAGAAGAAGGAGGAGAAGGGGAACAAAGGAATCCATTACCTTTCTCATAGAGGTTTGTCCATGAAACTAAAACCCTAGCCTCCTTGAGGATGAAACCCTAAGAGAGGAAACCCTAAGGGGAAAATGAGAAGGAGGGACAAAGGGAAGAAGCAGAGCAAATGAGATAAGAATGAGAATAGGGATTGAGTGGTTTTGGTGAAAAACATAAGAGATTTTAATTAAAATAATACTCATGTCCTAGCACACTCATGAGGATTGAGACAAGTGGCTGTTGCATCCCTCAATATTTATTAGGGTGTTTTTTGAAAATTTCTCACCTCTTTTATTTAGTTACTCAGGAAACCAAACATTAAATCTGGTGCTAAGATTGATACTAAACCTGATGCTAAATTTGATGCTAATCTTAGCACAAAATCTGATGCAATTAGTGTCAAGTTTAGCACTAAATCATGAACTAATGTCAAGTTTAGCACCATCCTGTGAAATAGAGACGATTTTTTATCATAACTACAAGAAAACATTAAAAAGATAAATGGAATAAAAAAATGAAGCTAATGACATCCTTTCATTGTAGTGTAACCCTCCAAAGCCTTAATAAATGTCTTGTTCACCACTTCTACCTGTTGATCTGTTTGGGGATGGAATGTTGTGTATATTTTCAACCTAGTGCCAATATTCTCCTAGTGCATAATCCAAAATACATGGAGAAATTTGGTATATTTGTATGAGATGATTCTCCTTGATATCCCAAAGTGCAGAGATTTTCCAATAACATGATTGTTTCATCTTGTCCCCTGATGGTGCTTTTAGAAGACATGAGAATGAATACCTCACTAAATTTGTCCACTACAACAAATACAAAGTTATGTCCCCACTATATTCTTTTGAAACCAACCACAAAATCCATGGAGTTAATCTCCCATGGTGTAGTAGGTATGAGAAAGAAATGGTATAAACCTTACTTTATATTACTAATATTTCAGTTAATAATGTATATAATTGAGCTATATGTTCTTGCATTAAGGCTAATGTCATGCATTTGTATGTTTCCATTTGTCTCAACACCAAAACAACCTACAACTTTGGAGATGTAGACTCTCAATCAAGTTTATAATTTTAAAGTATGCAAATTTTTATATTGTTTTAGAGCAGCCACCACAGAAGATGGTACTTAGGCTTGTTATCACCCTCTTCTTCACATTATTGACCTTGTAAATACTAAAATATCTCTACATAATCAAGTCTTTATTACTTCTCTTTATATATGCATAATGGGTTAAAGGATTCATGTGCATAAGAGTACTCAAAGATATGATGTTGGATGTGGGAGACCTTCAAATAATGTATTTCAACTTAGCCATTTACCAACCTTCCCTATAGTTGATGATAGATGGAATCATTTAAAGAAATCCCTCAACTTGTAGTATCTTGATTGTTGAAGATTACTTTGGGCTTGGAAATATTACAACATTTAATGATCTGTGTGGATGATGGTCTCCTTTCCCACTAGAGGATGATTCCACTTCTTAACGTCTTGAACTAGGAATATGGCTCCTTGTTATATGTGTGGTATTTTAGGACTGAACAATTAAACATTTTATAATGATAGTATATTGTATTAGCTCCTTACATGAAGACCATTCTCATAGAATATCCATGAGCCAATTTCTCTCCACTTTGAAGGGCTTATGCAAGTTAGGCAATGTGAGAACTAATGCTTGACTAAACTTTTCTTTCATCTCTTCAAAATCCTTGTCATGATTATTTTCCCAAAAGCTCTTATTGTAATACCCTAGTTTTTAGCCCATATTAAATAATGTATTTGCTAATCTGAAAGGTGGGTGCCCAAATAACTAAAAATAGGCGGTGTGCCTAGGAAGGTAAATGTTGATCATTGTGTAATAAATGCATGGGTTGCTAGATGGACAAGGACAAGAGTTATGGGGGCTATGATTCCACAGAGAGGGAGCTTGAGGGACTAAACGCTTATTCCTATTTTTTCTTATTAACCTTTTTGTCTAAGGGAAAGGATCGGTTACATGAGCTTCTTGAGGAAAGGCCATGTGGTTCTTAGTGAAAGTAAAGATATAAACCGATCTTGTGGGTTATTTGGGGGTTGTTTCTTCTTCACTCATTTTCTCACTCACTTGTTGTTCATTGTCCATTGTTCACACCTTTAATTATACTCTCTCTCCATTCATTCTTTAACCCACTCATCATTCTTCATTCCTTTTGATCTCGGCTAGGGAAAGAAAAACGAATTATGGGAGAGGCATGGTTTGGATAAGTGAAGTGACTCTGCGGTGTATTCCATCCATGAATTAATGCTGCATGTTTGAGATGCAATGGCATGCGTTACGTTTTTCCCATAGCTGGTCGTAGGGAATCCTAGAATGGATATTCTGAAAATACACATAGGAGCCTTGGGAGGAGGTGGACAGCCTGAGGATTATGTGGCAAAGAAGAGGTCATTCTCTTGGGTTGTATAGGCTAGGTAGAAGAGATCTAGTGTAATTTGGATTGTTGTTTGTTAAATAATCCTAGAGCTGAGTCTTGACTCATTTGGAAGTTGAGTGACACTCACACTTTGGAACCCTCCTTGTGGACTCATATACATTTCGAGGTGACATTATTTGTGTATGCTTGGGATAACATTAATACATGGTTAGGTGGTACATCCTTGAGTGCATCGATTGGTGATTCATTTCAATAAAGATAAGTTCTCTCTATTCTCTTTCATTACACAATATATTTATTTCCACTGTGTATATATTTGTCTATGGAAATTTGTATCTATAATATATACATGCTTGGTAGTTATTCTTTGTGCATGACCTTATAATTCATTTATTTTATATTTTAAGCTTGAATCTTGATCTACGCATGTGAAGATTTCATGCATCTTTATTCCATTAAAGGTTTGATCGGAAATTCAAATTAGTTGACGGGCTTGGTAGCATGCCCATTGTGGAGTGGTTAGATGCGTTATAGATTGGTATAAGAGTTTCTAGTTGAAACATTGGATTGGTATGGGTCGGAACTATGGAAAGGTTATTATGGTTAAAAATAAATACGTCCTTGCGATCTTAAATCTCATGAGAGATAGCATTATAAAGATAAGCGTAAACCATAGTGTCATCTTGATAAAGATGATTTATAAAGAGGATCATAGATCATGCATCCCTTTTGAATTTTTAAGGAGATCACAACCGTTGATCAAAAACCAAGAAGGATATGGAAAATTTGGAACTTCAAGCTTTGACAATTATTGGAGACAGGGAAAAAACATGAAAAAGGTCAAAGTCACAAAGTCCCACCGACCATCCAATATGATAGGAGGCTCAAGGGAAATCTCAGCCATTTAGTTGGGGTTGTCATTGACCACTTGAGAGTTAACCTAGGAGAATCAAACTATTTTAAGTACTATGACCCGAGATGCTGAAATGTCAAAGTCCCCAAAAATACAGATTGGTACATTAGATTGAGGAAGAATTGAGAATGTCACGAGGTCGTCAAATCTAGAAGCGAGAGATGGTGGACCGTGGATTCTATTAGTATTAGTATGCCATGTGGATGGGGAATTTACCATGGATGAAACATGTCACATATTCCGATGCTTTGTACCCTAACTGATTATTTTTTAGCGACATGGTACATGCCATGGGTCCCGACCCTCATAGGTGACATCAACATGTATCTCTAAGTATGGTCTTGAGAGTTTCCAATGTCTCTACAATGAAAGTCTTGAAGACCAGAAGTCAATAATTTACACAAAACCATCTATCTAAGATCCTTAGGACAACTCTCAACCATTAAATCAAGTAGTGAAAGGATGGCATAAGAACAGACAGCTATCACTCTGAGGAAGTGGAACAACTCAAGAGTTGAAATGTCTCGGAGTCTTGGAGCATCGAAGTCATGAAATGAATAAGGACCATCTCGGTACTTAGTTAAGTCATGGCCATTGGATCAACTAGTGGATAGTGTACATGGAAGTTAATAGCAGTGTGATCATCATCCTTATAATTTGCTTAAAATCCAGGGTATAACTCTCCCTTGAAAATTGAAAAACTCAAGGTTTATGTCCCGAGTCTCAGTAAGAAAATTCACATGAGGATTCGTTTATGAGACCTAAAGGTTCATTATTTGTGATTTAATGGTGGAAGGATAGAATTAAAACTGCTTGAGTATCTTTGAGGAAAGAGTTGAGTGACTTGGGAGTTGTAATGCTCCAGAGTCCTAGAGTGCTAAAGTATAAAATTGATTAAGTTTGTTCATATCAACATCTGATTAATTTGTGACCATAGATCTCTTTGAAGCCTCCAGATGGGGCACGATCCTCCAATCAATAGAAGATTAAATCTTGATCATCTGATCTTCTAGTGGAGTTAATATAAGAGTTTCAACGAAGTTTACTCTAGGAGAATTTGGAAGATTAGAAAGGGAGAGATAGTCCCGAAGGATGAAGTCACGGGGGTCTTGAGTCCTAGCACCAGTCTCATGATAAGGTAAATGGGTCAATTAGAGGTGTGGAGGGCCTAGTAGTAACCAATCCCTTGGACATTGTGTTTGAACAAGCTCATGTGTAGAATAATATAGAGGAAGATGATAAATAATGAATAAGCCCATGGTTTAGAGCCATGGTCATAAGGAAAGTGTATTGAAGGAAGCGCATATGTAGAATTCCAAATTATGTACCAGTTAAATGTGTTGTGGAATATTTCAACAAGATCCTATTGCAAAACAAAAAGAGGAGTTGAAGAGCTTTCTTGATACAACTTTCAGCTCAGATATTAGATTGGGGCAAGATTATAGTCATTGGAAAGATGATTAAGAGGACATTGTGAATTATTATAATATGGAGAATAATAATATATTCTTCATGAATTGAGCAGAAAAAATGACCTGTAGCTTTGTTTGGAATTTTTTTTATAATGTGCATAAGTCTAACAAAATGGTTGCTTTTGCATAATTAGGGGTATAAACATATTAGTTGATTTAAGAATTCATATTCAAGAAATGGAATAAGGAGAGGAAGCACAACCATGACAATGAAGGCCTCCAAAGGTCAAAATGTATATAGTGTTGGTATCTGAGGAAGCCAGAGTCCAAACGGACACCGCTAGAGAACCATCACTGATGATAAGAGAGGCATGAGAAACTGTGAAAATAGAAATGTGAGGAGGTACAAAAAGACAATGAGAGTCAGGCGATGAGAAAAAAAATCATATAAATGCTTAAGTGATGCAAAGCTTAAATCAGTTCTAAAGGAAAACAAAGAATGGATCAAATTCAAAACAAGAGGAAGAGGGAAGTGTCATGAAAGAAGAGATGACCACATAAGAACTAGTTATTCAAGAAGTGATAGAAGAACTCATAGACATCACTCACCTCCATACTCAACAATAAATTGTATGCATCTTAAGATTCCATAAGTAGTCCATATGTGTCTCCTATTAGGAACCAAGTAAGAAGACATGAATTGGACAATTTGGAAGGAGAGTCAGGAAGCTTAAGCCACCATCTTTGATGGTGAAAGTGAAAAGGAGATGATGTTGAGGCACATTATGTTGGGGAACATTATGTTGAGGCACATGATGTTGAAAGAAAGATGAAAGAGTCAGGATCAAGCGGAAGGCGTTGAGCACATTAATGAAAATATGATCACTTGGAAATGGATTCAATAAAATATTTTGAAGAATTGCTTTAGAAGCGTCTATAGAAAAGGAAATAAATGAAGGATTTATTTGAACTGGGTTGGGGAGAAAGACCATGGAAGAATATTAAAAGAAGTTTGTGGGGTTACTAAAGTATGTGGGTTTTATAAAAATATGAGAAGGTGAGAAAATACTGAGGTTTTGAGTGGACTTCATTTTACAAAGAGAATATTTAATATGATGAACCTAGGAATTTGAATGAGACCATTATGAAGGATAAGTACCTATATGAGTAAGGAAAGGGAAGAGAGTCTTTGAAGAAATATCTTGAAAGGATGAAGAAGAAAAGAGAAGTTTGATCAGGAGAAACCAAAGTTCAAACCTTCTTTTAATAGAAATATCCCAAATAAAAATAAACTAGACCAATGTTCTAAGGATGGATCCAAGAGAGAAGACTCCTTGAAAAAGTGGAAGACCACCAATCAATGTTGGGGATGCAAAAGCCGATCCTTGTACAAGGATTTCCCTCACAGAAAAGAAAAGTGAAGACATACACAACATCAAAGGAGCTACAATAGTACAGAATACATGGGAAGAATATATTCAGCCTTAGATGAACGATAAGCAGAGTACCAATCCAATATGATCAGGGTGGAAAGTAAGATCATTTAATCAACTTATTGCTATTTTAATTGATTCAGAGAAAAAGTCATTGTTACCATATGTTGGTTGTGGGCACGATTATCTTCCTAATTCACTTAGGTTTTTATTTTCAGGTGTGTTTTATACCCACTGGAAAATTTACCTCGAAAGATTGTACACTCACACTCCTGTGAGGGGGAGTTGAGAGAAACTTTCCCCCACATGGAGTTGGAAAGTGGACCCCTAAAAATTTCATGTAAATGTATATTTCAATTTCATAGTAGTAAATTTGGCCCACATTCATTATAAGGTCGTAGTTATGACAGTAGAAGTTATGTTACAGTTTTTTTCCCTAGAAGGAAACCCTCTTTATAAGGGAAATGTATTGCGACTATATGTATCATTGTGAATATTGTCTTGAGAGAGGAGACTATGAGAGAGAAATAAAGAGGAAGTTACAATAGGTGTGTTGTAAGGTTCGTATCCTTTCATTTGTTGGATAATAAAAGGAAGGACATAAAAATTTCTCTGGTGGGCGTAGCCAGTGACTAGGAATTCTTGTATCTTTGTTTTTATTTATGCATTTGTTTTATTTTATTGCTCTGAATCCATTTTTTCTAACAAGCATTGATCCTAAAATAGTGGATATATTAAATTTGGAGAAAAGTAAGATTGAAAAATAAATGTTGG
Source organism: Picea sitchensis (assembly GCA_010110895.2). NCBI lineage: Eukaryota > Viridiplantae > Streptophyta > Pinopsida > Pinales > Pinaceae > Picea > Picea sitchensis. The sequence continues at coordinate 7,936 of SNQJ01S0185531.1, read as the reverse complement.
TTCAACTAGCCACTGGAAACAAAATAAGAATCCATGATATGGTCAAGGTTGTTCCATAAGTCTTAATGGTGTGAATATTAATGCTGATATAAATATTATACCATTGGGGTTTTATGATGTTCTAATTGGAATGGATTGGTTGGACAAGTATCATGTTGTCTTAGAATATCATAATAAGACTTTTACATGTATTGATGAAGAAGGAAAATAGAGCATTGTGAAGAGGTTCAAGACCCATCTCTATAAGGAGATTTCAATATACAAGCTGAAGAGATGTTTGAAAGGATGTCAGTGTATGCATCCCATGTGAAGAACCAAAAATAAAAAGGGCAATCCTTGAAGGTTACCGGTACTACAAGAATTTGAAGATGTATTCCAAAATGCAGGGTTGCCACCAAAGAGGAATATATATTTATCTATTGATTTTGTGCCAAGATCTTTGATATAAAAACACCTTACATAATGAATACACGAATTAAAATAATTACAAATGCAATGGGAAGAATTGTTGAAGAAATGATACATACATCCAAGTGATGTTTCTACCTTGAGAACACCGATTACTCTTTGTAAAAGAAGGATGGAACCTTGAGAATTTGCATTGACTTTTGTCAGCTAAATAAATTCAATGTAAGGAAAAAAGTACCCTCTGCAAGATTGATGATCTATTTGATCGACTAAGAGGGGAAAATATATTCTCAAAGATAGACTTGAGATGAGATACCATCATCTAAGAATCAAGGAATATGACATCCATAAGACATCCTTTAGAACTAGGTACATAGGCATTATGAATTTGTAGTGGTTCCATTTTGGGTACGTCAATGCGATTGTCTTTATGTTCTTAATGAATGTATTCATAAATTATTGGATAAGTTTGTCATAGTATTCATGGATGACATACTTGTCTATTCTAAGTTAAGAAGAGCATGAACATCACCTAAGATTGGTATTGCAAGTACTAGAGACATCAATTCTATGCCAACATTAATAAGTGATCTTTTTATCAATAAGATATCCATTACTTGGGACACATTATTTGAACAAGGTATAGCAGTGGATCTAGAAAATATAAGAGTCATTAGGGGATGGCCAACACCCACAAATGTTTCATAAGTTAGATCTTTTAGCATGGGGTTAGTTGGTTACTACAAAATATTTACAACAGGGTTCTCTAAGATTGCTCATCCCATCCTTCCCTTGCAACAGAGGAATTAAATTTGAATGGACAACGAGTGTGAAGATAACTTTAATTTGTTGAAAAGAATTACTTACTAGTGCTCTTATTTTAAATATTTCTGACCCAAATGGAAGATTTTTGTGGTATGTCTGAGGATGCATGGAAGGAAGTACTTGGGTGAGTCCTCACTCAAAATGGACATGTCATTGGTTATGAGTCCAGAAATCTTAAAGATGTAGAGGACTATGCTACACATGACTTACAACTTGTTCCCATTGTTCACTCTTTAAATATGTGGAGGCAGCATTATCTCGCTAGGGAAGAGAGGTTTGAACTAAGGAATATACCATAGTTGTATGAAATATCTTTTGAACAACCAACTTTAAATTCGAGGCATACAAGATGGCTCAAATTTTTAAGTGAATATGATTTTGACATCAAACACATATCAAGGAAAATAAAAATAAAGTTGTTGATGCACTTACTACGGTATCTCATGCATCCTAGTTGTTAGTATGCATCAATCAGATTTAGAGAGAATAATTTTAGATGATGTTGTCACGGATCATGATTACCTCTGAGGTAAAGGAAATCTTACAATAATAAAATGTACAACAAAATTAAAGAATATGAGATGAAGATGGATTAATTATGCATAAAAATAAAATTTGAGTTCCTAGTTCTGAAGAACCTAGGAATTTGGTATTCAAATGCATAATGTTCCATATCTCAGACATCCTAGTTGCAATTGCAGCGATAAAGCCAATTGGTCGCGAATGAAAAATGATGTTGTTGATTACGTTGCTAGATGTATGGAATGTCATAGAGTGAAGGATGAGAATAGGCACCCAATGAATTTGCTACAACCATTAGCAATTCCAAGAAGAAGTGGGAAGTGGTAACCATTGATTTATAACTAAATTTCTAGGACATCAAGACAATATGATTCAATCATGGTAGTGGTTGATAAATTGACAAAAGTTACTCATTTTGTTCTGTAAAAATGGCTCATACAACAACTAATTTTGCAGAAATTTACATGAGGGAAGTTAGCTGGGTTGCATGGGATACCTAAGGCAATTGTGTGGAATAGAGACATAAAGTTTACTTAAAATTTATGGATGGGATTATTTAAAGGATTTACAAATACGGACTTTAGCACAACATACCATCTGCATTGAGATGGGAAGGCAGAGAGATTCAACCAAGAATTGAAGACATGTTGAGAATGTATGTGATGGATAATACATCTAAGTGGAAAGATTACTTTCACTTGGTTGAGTTTTCTATAATAATGGGTATCAAGATTCATTAGGAATGAGCCCATTTGAAAATTTAGCTATGGTAGGAAATGAAATACTATAGTGAGTTAGGACAACCCAACATATAGAGTAGTAGTTGAGCCATTGCTCAAAGGATGGAATACGGATGGTTAAATTAAGGAAGTAGAATTTAAAGGAAGCTCAAGATAGACAAAAATTATGCAAATAAGAACATGATAGCCAGAGAATTTAAAGTGGGGGAACATGTCACCAAAGTGAATCCCAGAAGAGCTCTTTGAAGTTGGGAAATTGTACAAAGATAGTAGCCATATTTTGTGATCCATTTGAGATATTGGACAATAGGGCTAGTTGCGCCTAAGCTTACATTGCCTAATTCCATGAATGTGCATAATGTATTTCATTTCTCTTTGCTAAAAATATGTACATGATCTAACAATGTTATTGATTGGCATCTGATTTAGGTATAGACAGAGGGATAAGGGGAGACTTTCAGGTCCATCCAATACAAATATTGGATAAAAAAGTCAAAATGCTCCATAATCGAGTTATAGAGATGTAAAATTGCAAAATTCTAGTGGACTTGCTTTCTGGTCCTGAATATTCTACTTGGGAGCATGAAGTGCACCATGTGGGCAGATACATGCAACATTTTGAATAAAATTTTAAAATTTTGTTTTTTTGTTTTGTATATTCACCGAGGACAATTCCAAAATAAGGGGAGGATATAATAACCGGGTTTTGAGACCTATATTAAATAATGTATTTTGTTAATCTATAAAAGGAGAGGTTCCCAAACGAAAAGAGGATAGTGTGCCTAAGAAATGAATTTTTTTGATCATTATTAATAATACATACATCACTAGCTGCTAGGCAGACAAGGACAAGAGTTATAGAGGATATGATTCCAAAAAGAGGGATTGAGGGGATAAGTATTTGTTTTATATTTTATCTACCACCCATAATTTTTAGTAATGGAGAGGTGGTTACCACGATCTTCTTGAAAGGAAAACCATGTGGTTCTTGATTTGCAAATGAGATATAAACCCATCTTATGGGTTGTTTTGGTACTTCTTTTCACTCATTATTCGGCTCACTCCTTTGTTGCTCATTGTTCAAATTTGTTCACACACCTCACTCCATTTCTCTCTCCATTCCTCCCTTTACCTCTCTTCATTCTTCATTCCTTTTTATATTGGTTGGGGAGAGAAAAATGGGTTGTTGGAGAGGAGCCATGGTTTGGTTGGAGGTAATGAATACTAGTGTATTCCAACCATTAATTAATACTTTTGCATCTTTGAGATGATTGGGAATGTGTTAAGGTTTTCCCATGACTACGAATCCTAAGAGTTCCAACATGGAGATTCTTGAACAGACACACTAGATCCCTAGGAGGAGGTGGACAACCTAAGGTACCGCGTGGAAGAGAAGGGGGTCCATTCTCTTTGATTGTTTAGGTTGGGTAGAAGAGCTGGTGTAGTTTGAATTTTTTGTTGTGTTGAGAGGCCCTTGAGAGATTGAGTGTTGACTGGTTTGGAAAGCTGAGTGATACTATAGAACCATCCTTGTGAACCCATAACCCTGGATCAGGGGGTGACATTGTTTTCGAGACTTGGAACAACAATGTCTCTGGTTGGGAGGAACATCTGTGGTTTGCATCCAGTTCCTGATTCATTTCATTAAAAGATAAGTGCTCTCTCTATCATGGTTTCATTTACCTTCCTATATTTATTTACGATGTGTATTTATTTATCTACGAAAATTCATATCCATAATATGCATGCTTGTTGGTTATTCTTGTACACGACATATGGTTCATTTCTTTTATATTGTATCTTGAATCTTGATCTATGCATGTGAATTTTCAGCCCTTTAAATTTCATTAAAAGTTTATTTGAATTCAAAATTAGTTCAAAAGAAGGCTTGAAGTAGCATGCCCGGCTTGGGTGGTACAGTGCGTTACAATGGTGCTTCCACTTCTTAACATCTTGAAATAGGAATATGGATCCTTGTTATATGTGTGGTATTTTAGGATTTCACAATGAAACAATTTAGAATGATTGTATATTGTCTTAGCTCCTTACATCAAAACCATTCCCATAACATATCCACGAGCCAATTTCTCTCCACTTTGAAGGGCTTATTCAAATTGAACAATGTGAGAACTAATGCTTGACTAAAATTTTCTTTCATCTCTTCAAAACGATTCTCATGATTATTTCCCTAGCAGAAACTCTTGTTGTTGGTTGTTTTGACACAAGCTAGTGCAACCATTGCTAAAATGATGCTATTAACTTCTAAAGGAATTTTTATACTCCCACAAATCTCCTAACCTTGAAGAAATTGGTAATATTTTTCGACTTGACTACGACCTCCATCATCACAAGACCAATATAGACTCCCCTCCACCAATAACATACTCCAAGTACACTAGAGTGTTATAGACCAATAATCATAGACTTGAGAATATTTGGACACACACACACACACACACATAATTGAATAATAATACTGAATATGCCTTACAATTACAGTGGGTTAGAAATATATAACCCATACAAGATTTCAAGTAACACGTCCGTTAAAATGGACATACATTTCCTAATATAATTTATTATTTAATTAATATTGTAACAACTAATTTATTTATACAACATTGTCTTCCCTTAAAAATTGCTTTGTCCTTAAAGCAATGGTAATGATGGATGTAACTGATGGAATTGTTCTTATTCGAAAGCAATGTCCTCTTACGGAAAGAATATTCTTCCATTTAATTAAATATTCTTTGATTATATGAGAATGTAACCCTTTCTCCTAAACATCCATAATGGCTTCTGGCTCTAAGACGATTCTACCCTTTTCATCTAATGTATGAAGAATTGTTTTTTCCTTTTGATGTTTCCCCAATACCCTTTTAAGTCATGATACATGGAAAACATTATTAAATATGAATTTTATTAGGTAAATCCAATACATAAGCCACTGGATTGATTTATTGTTAATTTGATAAGGTCCATAAAATTTCAATGCCAATTTATTTTTTCCTTGTTGTTTAAGGGAAAGTTGTTTATATGGTTGAAGCCTTACAAACACCCATTCTCTAATTTCAAATTCTCTTTCGGTTTTGTGTTGATCTGCCTACTTCTTCATTCTGTTGCTTGAAACTATCAAGTTATTTTTGAGTATTTGGATGATCTCCTAACTTTCTTCGATATGATCTTTAATTGTAGGAATTCATATTTCATTTAGGGCTAGTTCCTTCGATTTTGATATTTCATAACCATAAATAGCCTTAAATGGTGTCATTTTAGTAGAGGTGTGATAAGTATAATTATACCACCATTTAGAAAGGTGCAACAATTGAAACCATTTGTTTTTCTTACCAATTACAAAAGAACGAAGATCATTTTCCAAACATTTGTGTGTAATTTCTGTTTGGCCATGTATTTGGAGGTGGTAATATGAACTCATATTGAGGGATGTTCCAATTTGTTTGCAAAATTCTTAAAAATTTCCTTTTTAACTTGAGTGTTTCTATCACTAGCGATGATCTTGGGAAACCATGTAATTTATAAATTTTTTTACATAAGACTTCAACTATTTTTTTTTTGCAGAGTCTATTTTCCTTACCCCAATAAAGTGTGCATACTTAGATAGTTTGTCTACTACTACTAATATTTTATCCTTCCTTGAGTGGTAACCCTTGATGAAATCCATTGAATATCCTCTCATTTCTTATTGGGAATCTACAATGGATGGAGTAATCCGTGGGTCCTGACATTTTCACCCTTATTTCTTTGATAGGTGTAGCACTCTACTACATATTTATGGATATCCCCACTCATTCCTTTACAAAAGAATGATTGCTATACGTTATAGTACAAGTTTTGAAGAATCCTACATGGCCTGCTGTGGGTGAATCATGGAACTCTTGTGAAACCTTAGTTTTAAATATTTAGTTGAGACTTAAATAGATTCTCCCTTTATACCAAAGTATGTCATTCTTCCATTCAAATTTTGGATGTTTTCTCAAATGATCGATGATGGAAGATGCTTCCACATTTTTTTGCATACTCACTTTGAGTTTCATTCAACCATTTGGGAATTATCACTAATATTGCAAAAGTTTGTACCTATTCATCCTTTATTGAAAGGGCATTTGCTACTATTTTATCCTTCCCATTTTTATGTAATATTTCCATATAAAAAGTGGTGATTTTATATATCCATTTATGTTGTTCTATTGATAATGTTGTTTTTTTCAACATTTTGCTTCCTAGGAGAATCTCTGCTTTTCTCTTTTCAAGTGTCATGATCTCCTCTTTTACATCATAAAGAAATATTTGTGAGGGAAATATTTGCACAACTTCTATTAATTTATTCTCCAAATCACTATATTCGACCTGCATCTTTTTTATGTTCTATTTTTTCCAATAAACCACAACTTCTTTTAAAAAATTTATCTTGGAAACTATCAGATTCATAGTTGAAGAGTCTTACCAAGAAGACATTGACAACCAGGTTGATCTTACTAGAAAATTAAAATCCTTCTCCATCAACTAGGCATGATTAAATTAGAAGTGAAATGAAAATGTATCATACATTCTTCAAGCTGTAGGAAAAGCGGTTTATGATCGATAGAAAAGAGGTTTATGACAAGATATACATCAGTTAGAGTTCCCAAAGATATTCATTCATAGAAAACAATCTAGTATTTTTTTTAAGTCCCTTGATCCATTGTCCCGTTCCTCTATGTTGGAAAGATCGGACTTGGAAAATATCAACTAAACCTGCTGAAGTAAACAAAGAGGAAAACAATTTAGAGAGGGGATCTAATATTTCTCGGTCCCCCCAAATCTCCTCAGAAGAGAGAGTTAAGCTAAGGTCCCCTCCAATTATTATATTATCCTCCTTTAAGAAACCATTGTTCTCCAAAATATGCCAAGAGGGAACTCTGTCTTTGTATGGCCCATATGAGTTCAATGGTTTTACAGGATAAGAAATGTATTTTATCCGACCTTCCAAAATTATACCAACAGAGATATGGAAGACTTGAAAATGTTCTTTAAAAGGATTCCATCCATAAATCAAACCCCCCGAGAGTCCAAAATTTTTCTCCACACAGGTACTGAATGAACAACATTTTAGGGCTCAGAATTTTTGGCCTTCTCTTGATCAACCATTGTTTCTAGAAAGAAGATGTCTCAGGTTTCTAGGCGATATTAACCTCTTATATGGTTAGCATTTTGGGGCACCCCAACTCATGATCAACCATTGTTTTCTAGAAGAAGATGATATCGGGTTTCACAGACGATATTAACCTCTTTATGGTTAACATTTTTGGGGCACCCCCAACCCCCCTCAAGTTATATGAAAGGACAATCATGGAGGAACCCCCAAATCGGATCATTGTGCTCTAAGAGCCCTTGGGGAAGAAGGAGGTTCCAAGTTTGGAGAAATAGGTAATGGATTGAAT
>SNQJ01S0185529.1:16998-35717 GCA_010110895.2 Picea sitchensis | reverse complement strand
CCAAGGTATGGAACTATTTGAAAAGGTTGATTCTGTAGCTCATTATAATTATCAAGATTCTAATGGGGGCCCTTTAATTTTTGCAAAAATTTAGGGGGAGTTGTTGGGGCCCAACACTGCCCTAACCCTACTGTAAAATTCGACAGTAAAAACCCTCTCACACAGTCAAAAAAGAATCAAGCAATGTTAGGGTTTTGTAATAAGAGGGATGGTCGACTCATTTCAAGGAGTCTGCATAAGAGATCCAAGCCTCATGTGAGCTCGATCGATTCGATCGAAATCCATGAGGATTCAGACTCCGAGATTGAAAGGTTTCTAGCAGAGGAAGATTCGAATTGTTCCAAGCCAGATCCTAATCAATCATTCGATTATGTCAATAATCTCCCACCGTGTCTAAAATATAGCAAGGGGTTTACAGGTATTAAGCTCGGTCAAAGGCCGACAATGGGTAGCGTTGATGTTTTTGCACCCAATTACACGCTTCCTCAACAGATCGCCCTTGTTGTGCATTGTGAAGTCTGCTTGCATTGGATAGAGAAATACTATACAGATATCCCCATTCTCCAAGAAAGGATCAAATCTCTCACGACTCATAATGAATCGTTGGCAAACGAAAATCGTGAACTCAAGGCCAGTGCACAGAGACAAGTGAAGCGTCTAAAAAGGACAGACAATATTGTTATAAAAAATGATGAAAGTGTAAAGGCCATGATAAATTCTAAGATATCATGATCTATTTTTGGTTATTAGTTAAATGGTAAGATTGATTTTTATTACAGTCATGCTTTATTTGTTGTTTTTCTAATCAATTTGGATTTATGTTACCAATAATAACACTGGCTACAGAATTGAGAGATTATGTAGCCAAGTCATTTTTTCATATAAAATTTAGAAATTGTTAGTTAATAAAATATTCAACTTGCTCTGATTTCATTTTTTCAGGACAGGGTGTATCTGATGTTGATCTTATGGGATGGATCATGCTCGACTTAGTTGATTAGCTATCTCCTTTTGCTTATTTTGTAAATAGGAGAGAACTTTCATAAATTTTGAAGATATAGTTTGATCATGAGTGGCTCTAGGCCCTTTATATTTGTATTGTTTAGATCTTTTGAGATCTGATCCTATCTTAGAAGATAGGAAGTTTGAATTTCACAAACTCATTAAATACTCTATATTTTGTAAAGAACAACATCTTGGCAGAGAGCAGAAGATGGACGAGTGATTCCAAGACTTAATGAAACAACATATATGCATTTTGGCTTTAGCCTTTTGTAAATGATGTTTTCATTTATGTTTTGTTAATCCTGATATATTAATAGGTATGATAGCTTTAGACTTAATGATCTATTATGTTTGGGATACTTATGTTATAAATATCTTCATTTGGGATACTTATTTATACTTAATCCCAAAGATCATTGAACTGATCAAAACCCTTTGCATCGTTCTTTCAGTTGTTCTGTATTAGAGCATCGTTCTTGAAATAAGACTATTACACATGCAATAAACTTCTACAACAACTTGTCGTACCTTTCCTGTAATTCATTGTTTTGCTGCAACTGCAACTCAGGTTAAAGTTTCTGCACTCTTCCAACAACCATGGTGAACCGTATTTTGGTGGAATATAGGCTTGATGGAACAACCAAATTCAGTTCATGGAAATCTAGATTGCTCATCACTCTAGAAGAGAGTGAACTAATGAAGTACGTTGAAGAAGTTGTACCAGAATCAACTGATGATGCAGAAAAATCTTAATGGAGGAAGAATGATCCAAAAGCCAGAAAGATCATCATCTATTCTATGAGAGACCATTTAATCCCTCACATCTCCAACTTGAAGAAAACTAAGCAGATGTACGATGCCTTGAAGAAGTTGTTTGATAGAAAAAACACCAACAAAGCACTTGCCTTGAGACACCAACTTCATAATCCCAAGATGACGAAGTATGATACAGTTTCCACCTTCTTCATGAAGATTTCAAAGGTCAGAGGTCAGTTGGGTGCTATTGGTGAAATCATATCTGATAGAGAACTTGTCATGATTACCCTTAATGGTCTTCCAAGCCATTGAGATCCATTCATTCAAAGTATCAGTGGGTGATCCAAATTACCCAAGTTTGATCGTTTATGGGAAGACTGTACTCAAGAGGAGACTGGACTTATAGCTAGAGGCATGCAATGTTCCCATCATAATAAAAATCAAGCCCTTGCCACTCATGCAAGGAAAACCAAATGAAAAAGAAAAGGTTTCATCAAAACATTTAAACGAAGGAAGTCATCACCAACTTCTGAGAACAAAAAGAAGGGCATGTCAAAGGTCCAGTGCTTCAGATGTGACAAGTATGGCCACTATGTGAAAAATTGTCCTACATGGAAGAAAGGAAAGCAACATGCTTCCATTGATAATTTTGATTCAGAACCACCTTAGAGGAATTCAAGGAATGCAAGCATGAACGATGAAGAGATCTTATTCATTTCGGTCCTCTCAAGTATGGTTCCTACTAGTATTGATATTTGGTTGATTGATAGTGGTGCTTCCAAACATATGACTCGATATAGAGAACACCTTACATATCTAGTAGAGAAAGAATCTCATTTGCATGTTGTACTTGGTGATGATTCCAGATATACTGTGAAGGGAGTTGGATCCACTTCCTTACAATTGGATTCTGGCACCCCACTCCATTTGAGTGATGTATCATTTGTACCTGGGATGAGAAGGAAACTTGTCTCTATTTCATCCTTAGAGAACAAAGTCTACAAGGTTGTTTTCTATGATGGAAAGGTTCTTGCATGGAACAAGAACTCTTGTATGGATTTTTCTCGAGTGATTGGTGTTCGAGAGGAAAAATAGTACAGATTGTTTGTCCAACCAGTTCAGGCCTTAATACATGATTCTATTAGTTTGAGCGAACTATGGCATATGAGACTTGCTCATTTACATTATAGAGCTCTTACCGCTCTAGGGGATATGGTGACATGCCTTCCAAAGATCCATTTTAAACACGATGACATTTGCAAAGGTTGTGATCTTGGAAAGAATGACAAGGGGTCCTTTCCGAGCAACGACAATAGATCCAAGGGGATATTAGACTTGGTTCATACAAATTTATGTGGACCCATGAAAATTGCTTCCTTGAGTGGATACTTGTACTATGTGATATTCATTGATGACCACTCTCAGAAGACTTGGAATTACTTCTTGAAGACCAAGGATGGAGTCCTTGCCATATTTTAGGAGTACAGAGAAGAGGTGAAAAACCTGACCGAAAAGAAGATCAAAGTGTTGAGATCAGATAATGGAGGAGAATACATCTCCCAAGATTTCAGTGATTTCTGCATTGAGGTAGGGATCAAGAGGGAGTACATTGTTCCTTACAACCCTCAACAGAATGGGGTCGGAGAGAGGCAGAACAAATATAATGTTTAGGCAGTCAAGATGATGATTCATGATCAACATTTACCTATGTTTTTTTTGGGTAGAAGCATCCATGACTGCAGTGTATGTTCAGAACCAAAGTCCTCATAAGACTTTAATGAACATGACTCCCAAGGAGGCCTTCACCGGAGTGAAGCCTAAGGTTGGACACTTCAGGATATTTGGGTGTCCAATATACATTCATATACCCAAAGATAAAAATACCAAGACAGACCCTTCATGTAGAAAGGGTACATTTGTGGGGTACAATGAGTCTTCAAAGGCATATTGGATCTACATCCCTAGTCAGAGACAAATTGAGGTGGGCAAAGATGCTACCTTTGAGGAGGAGGTAGCCTTCATGAGATCTAGAGGATATCACATGGAAATTTATAGTGAGAAACATGAAGATATGGTTCTTTATCCCCCTCATCCTCCAGTAGTTCAGAGGGACACAATTGAGCCTATTGATCCCATTGAACCTGTACCTCTAATTGATGTTCCCAGAGATATTGTAGTAGGTTAGAAGAGACCTACATGGGCTCATCCGACTCTACAGGAGGCAGAAGGACATGAAACTCCTTGTGGTACCTTCCAAGAGAGCAAGAGACCTCAGAGATATTCGTGCTATGCCACAACTATGAGCCACATCATTAATTCTGAGCCTTCATGTTATGAGTAGGCATCTAGTCAACCGGTATGGATAGATGAAATGATGGAGGAGTATCAGTCCATCATGAAGAATGATGTGTGGGATATTGTTCTGAGACCTGAAGGGAAGTCTATAGTGACTTCCAAATGGATCTATAAGATCAAACATACACCTGGCGGAAGCATTGAGAAGCACACAACAATATTTGTTTCTAGAGGATTCTCTCAGGTGGAGGGAATATATTATGAGGAGACATTTGCTCATGTTTCTTGATACAATTCTATCCAGACGATTATTTCCCTCACAACATCCATGGGTCGGAGACTACAATGGATGGATGTGAAGACAACATTTCTCAATGGAGATATTGAGGAATAAATATACATCAAGCAGCCAGATGGTTTTGTCATACAGGAGAAGGAGTCTCATGTGTGTAGGTTGAAGAAGCCCCTATATGGACTCAAGTAGGCACCTCGATCTTGGTATGCCAGTATTGATGGGCATCTGATGAGTTTGGGATTTAGAAAAAGTGTTGTTGATCCCAACCTGTACTACAAGACTATTAACGGTGAGGCCCTGATTTTGGTTCTCTACGTTGATGATTTATTCCTCACCGATACAGAGAGCCTTATTATTGAATGCAAGTATGTGTTGGCCTCTAAGTTCGAGATGAAGGAACTTGGTATGATGCACTACTTCTTGGGACTAGAGGTGTGTTAGAGAACTGATGAGATCTTCCTAAGTCAGGGGAAGTACATAGTTGAGATATTCAAAAAATTTAGGATGTTGAACTGTAAACCCATGGCTACACCAATGGTGACGAATCTGAAGAAACTAAGTGTGTCTTCTTCCGATTTCGACGAGATTGATCCGACCCTATACAGACAACTGATTGGATCATTTATCTATCTGGTTAAAACCAGACCAGATATTTGATATGCAGTGAGTGCACTTAGCCAATTTATGAGCCAACCAAGACCAACACATTGGATTGTTGTGAAGCATGTGTTGAGATACCAGCGAGGAACAATTGGACATGGTTTGATATATACTTCTAATATTGACATGATATTGCAGGGATATACTAACTCTGATTGGGCATGGAGCGTAGTGGACAGGAAGAACACCTCTGGGTGTTGTTTCACTTTGGTATCTGCCATGGTTTCTTGGTGTAGAAGGAAAAATACTTATGTGGCCTTGAGTACTACATAAGCATAGTACATTGCATTGAGTGTGGAAGTCTGCGAAGCAGTGTGGCTTCGCAAGCTCCTTGTAGATTTATTTGGACATGTGCTAGATTCCATCGTTATTCATTGTGATAACGAGAGTTGTGTGAAACTCTTAGAGAATCCAGTGTTTCATGAAAAATCGAAACACATTGAGATCAAGTACCATTACATACGAGAAATGGTGAAGAGGAAGGAAGTATTGGTGCAGTACCTTCCTACAGATTAGCAGGTTGTTGATTTTCTTACCAAACCCCTTACCAGGATGAAGTTCGAGTACTTCTGTGATAGACTTGGTGTGGATGAGAATGCCTCCTTTGCTGAAAGGGAGTTTTTATGTTTGCAACTTCCTGAAACATTATCCAGATCATACGCCTCTGTGACTGAAGTGAATTGATCTGTGATGACACTTATCCAAGAAGGGATAAGTGGGTTTGGGATTATAGCCCAACGTCCCATGTGGAGAGAAAATGAGGACATGTCAAGGGAGTTGACTCTTGACGTCACACACTATGGGAGTTGACCCTAGTGTTTCTAGAGGGTGTAGCCTCTAGAAGTCCACATGGGAGTTCCATGTGTGACAAACATTCTCTAGATCGCACTCCTCTGTGAATTGAGCTGAATTGATCTGTGAGGACACTTATTCGAGAAGGGATAAGTGGGAGACTTATTCGAGAAGGGATAAGTGGGAGACTTATTCGAGAAGGGATNCATGTGGAGAGAAAATGAGGACATGTCAAGGGAGTTGACTCTTGACGTCACACACTATGGGAGTTGACCCTAGTGTTTCTAGAGGGTGTAGCCTCTAGAAGTCCACATGGGAGTTCCATGTGTGACAAACATTCTCTAGATCGTACTCCTCTGTGAATTGAGCTGAATTGATCTGTGAGGACACTTATTCGAGAAGGGATAAGTGGGAGGCTTATTCGAGAAGGTATAAGTGGGAGACTTATTCGAGAAGGGATAAGTGCATTTGGGATTATAGCCCAACGTCCCATGTGGAGAGCACATGAGGACATGTCAAGGGAGTTTACCCTTGATGTCACACATTATGGGAGTTGACCCTAGTGTTTCTAGAGGGTGTAGCCTCTAGAAGTCCACATGGGAGTGCCATGTGTGAAAAACCTTTTGCTACTATGGCGGTTGTGTACCACTGGCAGAGACTGTGTGTCTCTGGACAATAGTTGTTGTAATACCCCAAGGCCAAACCCCTTCTTAATTGTATTTTTTTCTTATAGGTTGGTGAGACAAGTGGTTAGAAGCTAAAAGACTTATGTGTTTATTAGGTTGGTGAGCCAGATGCCAAGGCCATGAGCCTGATTTTGTTTGTATATGTAATTATGCAGATCCTTAATAAAAATATAAACATTGTTGTGTGTAGACCCTCCACGAAGAAGAGTTATGGGGGACTAAGCTTCACTAGGTAGGGTAAGGAAAGGGGGGGCTAAGTATTTGGGTCTAGGGGCTAAGCTAGGGGGTTACCTCTAGAGGAATACTATTTTTATATTATTTCCTGAATACTAAGGTGAACATGATATGATTTTTTTATCCTAAGTTCCTAGTGGCTGGGGGATGTAAGATAAATGGAACGCATGCATCTATAGGAAGGCAAGTGTCAACCTAGGATCATGTAGTTAAAAGCGGAAGCGTTAGTTGTGTTGGGGGGTTCGCGAGTCATTTTCCTACCATTCTCCATCTGAGTTCGTTGGTGGTATTTTTTCTTAACTGTCTTGCCTCTGTTTTGCCTCTGCATACCCTCGCACAGTGAAGGAAACCCTCACGAAAAGGTTGGCCATCCTACCATTCTCCCGTCATGGACGTGAATCGTCTTGCCTCTGCATTTTCTGACCTCGACATACCTATCGCACCTCTGAAATTAGAAATAGGAAAGTCGTCCTGTGTTGTTTCCTGTGAAGCCCGACACAATTGTAATTTCCTGAGCCGTGTTGTGACTTAGTGATAGGTTGTTGCCTTTTCGGGTGTCCATACCTATTTTTCCCTGTTGTTGTTGCTATTACCGTTGTTTTTGTTTCCAACTGTACCCGGCTGTAGCTAAGTTGAAGACAGGTTATCAGACCTATGAGAAACTCTCCCAAATGAGAGAGTCTGCTGGGAAGTGAGTTCTCGTGTCTCTATGCATGGTTATTCTTCTTGTGATCTTGGTTATTACTTCTACTATTGTTCATGGTTTATGCTTCAATTCATGTAAATTTGTAAAGACACTGAATGTAATTGAACAACATTAAACTCTAACAATAATCATGGAAATGGTTTCCTTGGAAATAAAATAAAATAAGAGTTTTGAATTTTCAAAGGGAAAGAAAGAAAACTACTTTTTTTAATGGTATTTTTTACTTATATCCTTGTAGGTTTACTCAAATTTCAAGTGTAGGCACTCATTGGATGTAAAATTTAATTCTGCATCCAATGGGTACCTACTCTGCATACTTTTGATAGACCCAGAGTGAGATAAACTGGAAATATATGGAAAAGAAAACATGTTTCCTAAAAGAACCATGTTTTTTCATGTATTTATAGTTTCTCACTATGGGTTTATCAAACGTATGCAAGTGGGAAATCGTTGGATGTGGAATTGAATTCTACATCCAAAAATTCCCTACACTTGAAATTTGTGTAAACATATAAGGAGATAAGTAAAAAATATGATTAAAAAAATAGTTTACTTCCTTTCCCTTCAAAATATTACCTTTATGGTTAACATCATCATCTTAAATCCTATTTGTTCTTTTAAAGTTGTTTTTTGTGGCACATTTTTAAGGCCCTTTTTGACCTCAAAATTTCCCTAATATGATCGAAATAATAATTAAGTCCATGCCTTGGAATGATATGGAGTTAATGAATCATATGTCTTCTCAAAGGGTGAATGTAACACCTCATGGGACATGTTGGTGACTATGTGAGATACTAGTTCCAATTGTCATTACCAAATTCGTTATCGTTCTGAGATGTATGTACTTAAAATGAGAAGGGTGAGAATATTGACCCTTGGTGTGCTTCTAAGCATATTTATGAATCATACCCTTATGTTCATTATTGATTATAAATAATTGTCTTCCCACTGATTACTGTTAATAATGATTAATCCATTTGTCATGACTTATATTTGATGATTAATTATGTTGGAACAAGATATCTATATGATTACTTAATTAGTGTTGAACACTAGTGTTAAATAAATTATAACCTAAGAGATTTCACCAATACACATTACAAAGTTTTTTCCAAATAAACTTTATATTTCATAATATATAAATATTAAGATATATTACATATCAATACAATTCTTATACACATTACAAAGTTTTTTCCAAATAAACTTTATATTTCATAATATATAAATATTAAGATATATTACATATCAATATAATCTTACAATTCTTATGAGAGCTCTAAAATATATTACATATAACTATAATTCTTATCACAGTTGCAGTCTAGGGTGTAGAGCAATTAGAAAATAGCAGGAAATGTAAAAGAAGTTTGTTATATGAGGTTACAAGTTCGAAATTCTAGCCTTTACAACTAAATTGTTTGTAGAAACAACTTGCAAAAGTATAAGTATTTTATTGAGGTTACGAGTTCGAAACCTCAACCTCTCCAACTGAATTGTTTGTAAAAATAACTTACAAAAGTATTTTATAAAAAAGATTGACACAGGTCCCAACAATGTACACAAATCAAGTTTTCAAAACATTTTCTAGGAAGTAACTAGAAAGTTACTTGTCACCTGTACACACAACTAGCAATTGGATAACACGTAAATATACTACATTCTCATTTATCCAAGTCTGGATAAATCATATTTCTCTATGAAGCTCCAAAGAAGCCTCGTTGCCTTGGCCAAACATATTTTCACCATTGTATATAAAGTAAAGAAATCCATCTTCATCCTTGTGCTCCTCATACAGAGTTGACATTATAGTCGTTGCATGTAAATAAATACACCATAACAAGTATTAGCAACTAACACGCTGGAACAAGGATAAAAATCAAATGCCAAACTTCATTGGTTTGAAATTACCAGTTGGTGGCATCACATTGTTCACAAAAATAAATAGAGCCTTCTCTGCACCAAGATATATTCTCTTTCGCACCAGATACACAAAATGCCACACAGTAAGATCTGTTGGGACCAGATATCTGAAAATCCAATGCCGTAAGCCATTTAACTTTAATTCCGACAATATTGAAAGTAGAAGGACAAGGACAGACACAACACCATTTTCATCATCAAATTGTATTTCTAACAGTTAATTTTACCTAAATAACCTAAGTAATCTCAAACCCCATTATTTTAGTAGGATAAGACAAATTTTCCATTATATTTAAACAATACTTACTTTACATTCTCAATGTTGGGTATATCACTGCTTTCTGCTTTTTGAACAATAACCTGCATTTTTTGGTTCAGATGGTCAGTTCAAGAAATCCATTTTATAATACTAAAGATTAAACAAGATAATAAAACAGTCTTCTATTTACATTTTCTAATCCACCAAAATAACATATTCAAGAATAGCCTTGGCTAGTTGTTCTTAGAATCCGGGGATATAAATTTATATCAATCATTATTTTTTGTTGTTCAGAATCCATTTCTAAATGTAGAAATGGATTCGGCATGCTGAAAAACTCTCAAGACATTTGGTTTTTACAGAAATAATCACTTAAATCTACTAATCCAACAATTTCTAGCCAGATTTCGGGCAAATATCTAGAAAAATCTTCATTTAAATGAAATCTTTAACCTAAGGCATCAGAATTGAATACGTGATCTTTTATTCTATGAGGGATATGACCTTGTATCTTTTGAGCTTCTGCTTTCCTAGTCTCTATCACAAATCCCACAAATTAACATGAGTAAGGTTTTTTAAGAATGAGTTAAATAGACTAATGCATGAGTTAAACAGACTAAACATGAGTAAGGTTTTTAAGAATGAGTTAAACAGACTAATGCATGAGTTAAACAGACTATTGCCTTTTCTTCTAAAGCACATAAATTGTGGAATATCACAATATAAATTTGGGTGAAATAGTAATTATTTATTGTTTCAATTGTATTTTTGAACTCATAAATGGACTCAGCCTCCTCAAAAACCATTGAGACATTTGAATTATACACATTTAACCTTAAATTTGTAAATCCAACAATTTCTTACTAGATTACTAACAAAATTAAACTGAAAATATCCCAACAAAAAAAAGAGTGAAACTTATAGACTGAGACATTTAAAATTGATAACTGACATTTAAAATTGAAAACTAATATACAGAAGGCACATACCTAAAGTATGTTTCTTCTTGAAGTTATTCCTCTCCATTGCAAGAATCCTTGTTTACTAGATACTATGTACCAACACAACAAATTTCGCTAACCTAAACAGAAAAGGAAAAAATTCTAAAAAAGGAGAAGACAGAAACAAAATGCACAAATACTCACTAATCATTGAACAGCTTCCCTATGGCCAAAAATCATTGAGAAATTAGCATCCATGTTTGATTGAAAAATAGAATGTCCAAGTGTACGTATATACAGAGGAAGAAGGTCAAGCCAAACAAACTACTTTGCATGAAATTAGACTCAAAGGTGATCGAAGTATAAACAGTGCAGGAAAAACTAAGTGATATAACCAGCAACTGAACCAACTACTTTGTATGAAATCAGACCCCAAAGATTTGACTTTCTAGAGTGGAAAGCAACTTAGTTTCTCAATACAAAGTGTCCCCCACCCAAAATGAACTTACTAAGGTTAGTATCAAAAAGTATTTTGGGTGTAATCAGAGTCAATGTATGGTTTATTCAAGGAAAACTAAGTCACCTCAAATAACTTACTGATGGTTTGTAAGGGGTAGACTTTCATTATTGTTAAATAAGTCTTGAGTAGGACTAAGAGTCAATATATGGTTTATTCAAGGAAAACTACGTCACCTTAAATTTTACTGATGATTTGTAAAAGGTAGATTTTCACTAGTTTTAAACAAGTATTGAGTCAGAGTATTGGATCATTAATCTATTTCCTTACCTCTTAGAAAAACTAGTTAAGCCAAACAATATGAATAATTTAATTTTATTTATATGAAAAATTTAAAAATCCTAATGTCATTGCAAGATAATAACCACTTGATTGCACAACCCAAAGATTAGGGGCCAATTCCCATACAACCCAAAGGCCCAAAGATGAACATGTATGTGGGGGCCAAAGCCACACTGTATAAGTGCCTTTTTTAAGGCATTGACCCAACGGATTAACAAGTTTTTACAGCTTTAAATGGTATTGTTAGATTTATTTAAAGAGAGTGTTTGGATTGTTTTACCTAATAGATATATCAAAATGGAATGAAATAAAATAAAATAATATTTTATTTTTTTTTAATTTTAAGTTATAACAATGATATCAATATTAATAATGGGCTCATGCATACCCATAAGCATATTTTTTTTACAAATTAGTAAAAACAACATTTTAAAGTTATAACAATAATATCAATATTAATAATGGGCTCATGCACACCCATAAGTATATTTTTTTAACAAATTAGTAAAAAAAAACATGAAACTTCTTATTTTGAGAGATAATCAAAGATATTTTCAAGATAGTGCAAAAGATAAAAAGGTTGCAAGTAGATTAATTTTCACAACATTTAAAATTTATTTATAAAAATTGTATGTAATTATATAAAATACTTCCACTGAGTAATATTGGCCTTTAAGCCTTTTATGGCCAACAATAGCCCTTCTTTGTGATTTATATTTAAGATTTCTTGGGGTTAAGGTCTTAAGCTATTTGTTTTCATCCCTTAATCTTTGACAAGGCCTCAAGACCTATGTGTGGTGCATATAACCACCCAATGGCAGTCATATTCCTAACAGGAGGCCAAATGTCCCCTACATGTGTCATGTATGGGTGTTTGAGGGCTCGTTCATGGTTGTCAATCCCAAGAAGCCTCATTCAAGGCATAAGGCCCTTGTTTTTCTCCCCCAACCATTGTCAAGGTCGTAAGACTAGTTCATGGCGCATAGTTCCTCCTAACGTTACTTGTATTCCTAGTCAAAGTCCAAACATCCTTTACAAAGGTCATGAGTAGTGGTTTGAGGCTTTGTCCATGGCCATCAAGCTTGAGAAGCACCATTCAAGGACTAAGGTCCTTGATTTAATCCATTGACCATTGTTAAGGGCCCAATACCCTTCCATGGTCCACAATACCTCCTAATGATGATCATATTTCAAGTTAGAAGCCAAAGAACCCCTATAGATGTCATATGTTGTGGTTCAAGGCCTTGTTGATGGAAATTGAGCGCAAGAAGCCTCATTTAGGACCTAAGTCACTTTTTTTCATCCCCTAATCATTATCAAGGCTTCAAGACCTACCTATAGTGCATAATACCAACTAATGGAAATAATATTCTTAGTTGAAGTTTCAAACATCCCCTACAAAGTTCATGTGTGGTGGTTGTTGGCCTCATTCATGTGTTTTCTTAAGAAGCCTTGTTCAAGTCATAAGCTACTTGGTTTCATCCCCTAAACATTGCTTGTCAATTTTCACATACACTCTTATGTGACTAATTTTCATATCTGAAAACTACTTCCTAGTAAAACCCTAATTGTTATCACTGAACAATTTTACACTGAAAATTATTGACTGAAATTACATGCAGTGGAAACACAAAAGATCATAGATGAATCATCAACACATATGAGACACGTATTTTAGTTTTGTAACCTTGTTAACTTCAGAAATTATGAGGGCAAAACCAACCCTCCCAACCAGTACAATATCATCAAATATGAGGACAACCTTTCCCTCTCAACCAATACAAATATCACCCAAATTTGAGGACAACCTTGTCCTCTAATAACCATACAAATCAGAAACGAAACATGACTGCATCATGCTTCCTAAATTAATTAATTGGTATTACAAATATGAAATTTGGAATGCACCCAAGAAGACAAATTTAGAGGTATCCAAGAAGATGGGTATGCTACAGATTAGTATCAGAGAAAATTTTTGGGTTTGCTGGTAACGAGGTACATTACATATTGGTATTAGAGAATTCGTTGCATCACTTGGGATGTATGGGTTGAATTACAGGTTGAAAGTTTATCTTTTTTCGCAAAGGTTGAGTCGCTGGGTGCATGGGCGGTAGAACGGCATTTTCTTGAAAATAGACATTTTTGGGAATTTCAGAAAATTTTGGGAATTATTCCATACAGTGACATTAGTGATGACATGGAGGCCATATGTCAAATGATTTGGCAATGGTGATGTAGACTTCCATGATGGCAAGATAATTGTGATAGGTCCATGGTGGCAGGTCATGGTCGTAGGGTGGTAGGCCATGGTGGCGGGGTGGTAGGCCAGAATGGCGGCTCAGGGGTCGGTGACACAAGGGTTGTCAGCCCACGGGAAAAATGGGTGGCCACTCCAAATAGGTGGTAGGAACGAATACCATAGTGGTATCAAAGAATTTGTAAGTGGTTTTGAAACATTGTGAATGCTCCAAAATGCATGAGAGGTTGCCACATACCCCTAAGGCGATTTGGTGGTAATAGAGGTTGGTGCACCATTAACCTCCATCTACTTCAACCTATGAAATCAATCATGATAGTCAAGCATCCCCAATCTCCATTGTTTGATTTGGGGTGAGGGTGAGTTGTGCACCTGAGGTAAGGTGTGGATGGGGACTCGCAAGTGGCATGGGATAATTTGAGGGTGCCATGTGGTATCCAGTGCAGTGGGGTCCAAATGTACATACATACACACACACACACACAATCCAAACACTCTCTTTAAATAACAAGAATCAATCTTGTAGAAGGAAGATGGTGGGCGATAAAAGAACATCAAGACCTAGAAAGAAGAAAAGAGAAGTTATATGTTTTCGGTTAAACCTTTCTAGTCAAATAAGCGGAGTAACTAAATGAAAGAACTGATAAAGAAAGAAAGATGTGATCAACATAAACTTACTATGATGGTCTCTCATGTCTTCACTAGCTTGTTGTTGTCTTTTTATTGTCTTCATTAACGGTTACAGGAACCATCTCAATTGTTTCTTTCCCTTCATTGGTCAATTTGTCTATTGCTTTCTTGAACCATTCTTCAATATAGTTTTTCATTGGTGTGACATTTATCTCATGATGGATTTTTATGTTGAATAACTCACCTTCCAAGTCTCTCAAACCAAGGGAAATACCATGTAGTGATTCCTCAATATCTTGATTCTTCACGAAATACTCCACTATCCAATTGTCTATATCATCTTCATCATATTCAAGTATACCATAAAACTTTTCAAGTGATAACCCTTTAAGTATCTCAACTTGTTTGTCAAACCATTGCTTTGTTAGGAATATTGAGTTGAGAATTAATTTAGGGTCTTGTACTTCATTAGTACCTCCGGCTAGGTCTATCTATGTGAGCCTCTTGTACAATTCTTCCCTTTTCAATATGGCTTCGCTGCATGCTTGAACAATATTATCCAAATTCTTAATCTTTTCCTTCCAGCACGCATTTAACTATTTTATCCGACTTGGGGAGGGAAAATCATCCTCTCTTCTTCTTAGTTTCGTCATGCTAGAGACTTTGTTTCCAAAGGGTAATAAAACATCAATGTAGAAACCTTCTTCGTTCTTTAGATCATCTTACAAATATTCATGGAAGGCATGCACCCTCAAGCCAAAAGAAACATTTTTTTTCGAAACATCCAATGCCTATGTGATCAATGCCATTCTTTTATTAATATTTCTTTCTACATAGCTCCTAGTTGATGTAAGTAGGCTTGAAGATCCTTTCAATTTAACAATGGGTGTGGTGGGTCTGACTATTGACAAAGGACTGGAAAGAAGTGGAAGAGGCATTAAGGCGTCTTCCAGTTCCTTGATCCTTTCTTTCAACTTCGTGTTTTCTGCTTCTAGACCACCAATGGAATCATCAAGAGCATCCTCGGTTGATCTATGAATTCTAAAGATTTGGTATGGCCGCGTATATTTTAGGTCAACCTCTGAACAAGATTTTCCTTTCTTATTTTTCATGTCTCTTTTTTCAATAATCAATTTCTTAGATTCTTTGTCAAAGATAATGCTTTGGAAAGCAAATGACTCTTCTTCATTGAAGGTCTCATTCTCAATGATCTCTAATGATGAATTTTGATGGGCCATGTTTCCTAGCTGATCAATTGTGGGAAACATTTTCTCGATATCCGCCTCGAGCTCCATGTCTTCAAGAGAGAAGCTATTGATGTCATTTTCTATGTGATGGTCTTCTTCCTCTTGCACAACATTCTTCCTCTTCTTTCTTAGAGGGTTTAGGAGTAACAATTGGAGACCGGGCGCTCTTCTCACTAGGACCCTTTCCTTTTTTCTTATAAAACTCATTAGTACTAAGTATTGTTTCCAAGTCACCAACATTGTGAGCAAGAGCACCTAAGTTGTTGTATTATTCTTCACTCAAAATAGTATGAATGAATGAATTGTTGAATCCTACTGACAACATATGTTCCATGAATATTTTGTTAGGGTCAAACCCCTTTATCTTTTCAACATACTTCAGATTTACATTATGGAAGTGATTCACAAACTCATCAATTTTGTTTATATTCCTGAATATGAAGTCTCAAATTTTCCAAGGCAAGGGGATGAATTTCTTTTTCCGTTTTTCATGGAAAAAGTGCAACCATAAATTGTATTTCTTTTCCACTTCTGTAATAAACAATTTATTAGATACATGGTATGGAAGAAAAGAAGGATTTTCCTTGGAACAAAAGATCCTGATAACACTATGATTTTTCAACTGCTCTAATGTTCCCTTTTTCTCCAAAAAGTTATTAGCTTGGTCAGATATCCTGGGGGAAATTTTACCAAACAACAGTCCTTTGAAAAATGAAATGAAATCATTGTAAACTTCGTAAAAATGAAAAGAAGTCTTGTGTCTCCACAATGCTTGATACCATAAGGTAACTAGATCAATTTCACAGTTCACCCTCTTACAAATAGTCAATTTTGGAAATTGACAACAATATACTATCGCAAATACCAAATAGGAAGCCATAAATAATTTCTTGTTCATTTTGTAATGTGACAATTGGGAGGATATTTCAATGGAAATCATTTTTCCCTAATCGAAAATAGCTTGCTCTTTAACTGTAAAATATAAAATATAAAATATAAAATATATTTTTTTTTGGAATTTTATGAGAACGAAATATCTTCATCCTCTGAATGCACACATAATACTGGAAGGGTTTCAAAAGTGGAGAAGGCATCCTTGTCAACATAAGATAACACTTAAGGGAGTGCTTCATGACCTATTTCTTCAAAATTCTTCTTTTTCCTTAAGTTGTTAAAAATGATGCATTTGTTCTTTATCATTACCTATTTATTTTAAGACCACTATTTCACAAGGATGATTAATTAGGTGATATTTTTAATATCAGTTGAAACTGAATGTTAATTCCAACCTATTTTATTCATAACTAATAATTCAACTTTTAACATTTTCCCTAAAATTTTTGTTTTTAAGCATGGATACAAATATAGTTTTAATTAGTTCTATTGGTTTGTTTTTAGCAGATGTTCGCAACCCTCTGAGCAACAATTTTTCAACATCTCACATTGTTTGCATGAGGCCATGCAAAACCTCAAGCATGGGGGAGTGGTTGTTGAAACAGTAGTAGTTAGGTTCATCTTCTAATAAAAAGGAAGTGCCAACATGAGCAGTGATCAGCATGGTTCCAAAAGAGGAGGGTTCTAAATCTCAACATATGGTCATCCAATTAAATAATATCCTCTTGTCACAGAGCTTGGAGCCCAGTCACCAAATTCCTTTGCATTATTTTGATGCAAACTCAGAATTCCTACATCTAGTGTTGGTATTTGTTCCATCTACATGGTTTTCAGTTGAATCAAATCACAGGTCCTCTTCTAGAACACCAGAAAACATCAGCTACTTCTACAAGGTACAGCCTACAAAAGTTGCAAAAGCACTAGGTCTGTGCTCATCCGGTATTGAACAACATTTCTGCGCTATACCGGTACTAAGCACAACCCTGCATCCATCCGGTACTCAGGTGATCCGGTACTGGTAATAAGGTGTTGGTAGCTCTAATCATATATTCAAGTTTTGCTGCTCGATTTAAGTACTAGGACATATAAATTCAACATTTTTCGTTTTATTAAAGGAATTAGACTAATTATGTAGTAAACATATGGTTACTCTCAATTATTGCACGCTCCCTACCATGAAATTTTGCAAGCCCTCTTATACATCTCCTCGTATATTATCACTAAATTCCTTGTTGAAGTGGTTGTCGTCATGAATGACAAAAAATCATCCATCATGTCACTCTGTTTATGCCCCTTGCTTTGTTTCAGTACTTCTCTATTCTGGTATTGTCCTATTCCGGTACTATCTATTACGATATTGTAGAAACATGTTCGGATACCAATTACTTATCTGGTACTGATGCCAAAGTGATATGATCTTTTTCATGTGCTTAACATTGTTTTCACTTCATGTAATTAGAGGTATGGGCTAATATCTTCATGTTCTTTCTATCAAGGATCATTTAAGTCTTGTGTTGAATTATTTTTACTCTCATGCACATATTCCTCCTACATTTATACACTCAACCTTGAATGAATCATCCTTTCTCTCCTTTAGGAAGATATTTTCACATTTAGCTTTATATGATAATGGGTGCACTTGCCTTATTACTTCATCATTTTGAAGAAGTGATTGCTAATTGAAATATCCATTGAAAAGTGGTAACACCATTATGTCAAATACTAACCTAGTTGATTCAACAAGTTCTTATCCAAGTTTATCTTTACAAGTTTCTCTTGAGAGGTATTGATGAAAACCTCATGTGGTGGACTACCCTTGCAAAACCGCAATGAACTTTCATGAGAACCCTAATAGGATTAACTAGAGGGACCTCTTAGTCATTATCCGAGATGTTCCATTATACATTGAATAGCTGAGATTTAAGTTGAATGTGGATGATGTCACCCTTGGGATAATTGCAAACAATTAATTATGTGCCTAATAAATCTAAAACACTCTCATACCACCTGCCTTCCTTATACTTTAAAACTGTCAATGAACAGTATACATTATTCTAAATCTTTTGAGTAATATAATAAAAAGGAAGTACAAGTAAACTTGTCGGGGCACTGAACGGGCCTGCTGGCAGCGAGACCATGCTTGTATGGTACTAAGGTAAACTCGTCAGGGTACTGAACATGCTTGCTGGCAATGGGGCTATGCTAGGTAAATAGAGTTGAAAAACATAAAGTGGCACACCTAAAACTGAACAAAAACCCTTGGGTCTCATTCTGAAGCAATCATTATCAAATCAAGGCTAGGAGATGACCTTTATATCTCTTGGATGATGTTCTTAAGAA
>SNQJ01S0185529.1:0-16988 GCA_010110895.2 Picea sitchensis | reverse complement strand
AAATTGAAATCATTCCATCCACAAAATCATTATTTGCAATGAGCTTACATAAACCTTTTCCTTTGACATCCTTTAAAGGTTTAAATTTCAATACCATATTCTTGGATCTTTGCCACCTAGTTAGCCCATTTTCCTTCTCCCAATTTTTTATTCAAAAGAATCTTCATTGGCGAAGATGGAACATAAGCAATGACATGAGAGTTTAGTATGTATGTCTGAAAGTGAACCACCGCTTTCACAAGATCCAGGGCTTGTTTTTCCATTTCTGAATACCTCAATTCATAATCATGAATGGTTTTTCTCATGAAATTTGTTGGGAGTTATTCACCCTTGGTATTCCTCTGAGTAAGAGCAGATGCAACAATTGTTTCTGCAGTGAACGAGTAGATGACAAAATCCCTTTGAAAATATGGGATAATGAGGACTAGAGTTGTGGTGATTTCTCTTTTTGATATTATTGAAAGCTTCTTGTGTATTTGTTGTCCATTCAAACCTTTGGTCCCTTTTTAACAATAAATGGATTAGCTTCACAATACTTGCATAGTCAGGAACACATCTTCATACAAAGTTGATCTTACCAAAAAACGATTGAACTTATTTCTTAGATGATGGAGGGTTGAGTTCATTTATATATTTAACTCTTTTTGGATCTATATAAATTCCTTCCTTGCACACAATATGACCCAATAGTTTTCCTTGAGTTACAACAAAAAAACATTTCTTTGGATTTAGGGAAACACCACATAATCTGCATCTGTCAGAAAAATTCCTCAAGTCATGAATGTGGTCACCCCTTGTTTTTTAATGTATTGTCAAGTCATCTTGATATTCTACCATGAATTTCCCTATCATCCCATTGAAAGCATGATCCATGGCCCTCTGAAATGTAACTCCTGCATTCTTCAAACCAAAGGGCATCTTAGCATTTGCATATTTTTCCCAAGGTGTTATGAATGTTGTCTTTGCTCTGTCTTCCTCAACAACCAAGACTTGATTATATCTAGAAAAACCATCCAACATGTACATAAAAGTTGATCTCGTGACTTGTTGGAGAAGAAAATCCATGTTAGGTAAAGGATAATTATCATTTATGCTTGCTTTGTTAAGATCCTTGAAATCTACACACATCTGGATTCCCTCGGTCTTCTTTCTTACTATCATAGGGTTTGAAATCCAATCGAAATGTCTAATGAGATATATTGTTTCATCCTTCTTTAATTTCTCCAATTCAACCTTTACCAGAGGTTTCAATTTGGGGTTCATCATCCTTTTTTTTTGCTTGACCGGATTTGCTTCTTCTCTCAAAGGAATGACATGTTGACATATTGTTTTATCATAAGCTGTCAAATCATCATAGGTCCATGCGAACACATCAAGATATACTTTAAACAATGCACCATATTGATCAAATTCTTTAATGGTGCAATCAACTCCCAAGTTGACATATTTTGGGAAACTGTCAGTTCCAATATTGATCTTTCATTTTTCTTGAACCTTTTAGAGTGAAATTTCTTCCAGGAGATTCTTAGCATGATCATATTTCATAAAGAGAGACTTAGATTGAATGCAATATTTCGAGACAATAGACATGTGATTGTATTCATCATCATCATCATTCAACAATTTTTTTTTCAAATTTTCATCATTCTCAAATACTTGTAAATATTCCAGGTTATCAGGTACAGAAGGTCGGAATACTCTTTCTACTTGAAAAGATGTTTTGATTTGTATATCATCTAAGTTTGGCAATGAAGCTGCCAAAGCCAATGAATCTTCCTTCTGATTCTTGTCCCTTGGAATGAAAGAAATGTTGAAAGAGTTGAAACATTCCATCAATTCGTTAACTCTTTTGAAATATAATTTGAGTCTTTTCTTCTTGATTTTATACCTCTAGGTGACTTGATTAATTACTAACTTAGATTCGCCAATCATAATTAAATATTCTATCTTCATTTCTTGTGCAAGAATCATACCCTGAACAAAAGCTTCATATTCTACCTCATTATTAGTACATGCAAATTCAAGTCTGATAGCATGTGGATCCATAATCTTTTCTGGACTTATAAGGACAATTCCAGCTCCACTCTCGGAGCTTGAACAAGCTTGATCGAATGAAATCCTCCAATAAACTTCAAACGGATGCTCTTGATTCTCCATGTATTGAATTTTATCTCGGATTTCAATGTATTCCATGTCTAGGATACCATAATTTCCAATCCCAGCATCTATGTATTCTTCCATCAATTCATTATCCTTCTTTTTGAAAGAGAAGGGTTTCCTGGGTTCACAATGCACCTTGATCATTTCTCCTTCTTTGCCTGGAAACATCATGCAACTTCTGTCGTTCATTATATATCCCTCAATCATGGATGACCAATATCTTCCCAACACAACTCCATATGCCGGAGGAAGGTCGGCCACAAATTGTAACAATGTGGGGATTCGTTGTGATCCAAGCATAAAAGTCCTTGATTTCTCCATAAGTTGGCACTTGTCTAGAATCAATTGCATATATACTTTCACCAATCTCTTAATATTTGGTACAATTCATGAACAATGCCTCCATGAATGCCAGTGGCATAATATTTTTGGTCACGCCAGTGTCAACTAAACAATTATGAAGTGAAACATCATGATTTTCAATTGAAATATAAAAGGGAGGAATTTTACCTCACAACTTGGCGGTTGATTTGTTCTAGCTTTGTTTTGGACTTGTAACAACAACTTTTGTTTTTTCAGAGGGATCATCCAACAATCACAAAATGTTTTCCCTTTGTTGGGGAATCTTCACCACTTCTGTAAAAGGAAGAGTTATCCTTAGTTTACTTAAGTCCTCTACAACATTGTATGTCATATGAGTGGAGTTTGACATTGGGTGTTGCTTCTTACTTCCAACGTTATCCGTCATTTTCTCATTTTCCCTTTTCTCATTCATTTTTTCTTTATCTTTTTTATTTTCCTTTTCAGAATCATTTTTACTCTTAGATCTATTTACAAATCCTCTTGTATGGGTGACTTTTTCTTGCGAGTTAGGGTCATTGTCGCCTTCTTCAAATATATACATGGTTGTATCACATCCTTCCATTTGTACAGTTTCGAACTTTCATCGGGTGAATAATAGTTCTCTTTATCAACCATTTTCTCATCATATGCATCATCTAGAACAACTACATTGGGTGTTGGATGCCTAGGAACCTTTGTTCTTTGTGAATTATCCATGTTTTCAAACCTCACTCTGTTTTCTTGGAAAGGGGCTATGGGGACGACATTCTTGAAGTTGATATATAATTATCCCCCCTTCTTAGTCTAATTATCTCATTATGCATTTGCATGATAGTTTTATTCATTTGTACAATTTCAATTCTTTGCTTGGTTTCTTGTGCCGCAACAGGGTATACCTTCAGATCTGGCATGGTTCTCTTGAAAAATCCTCCTCCAATTGTTTGATTTTGGGTTAATCGTGGCTTGAATTCTTCGTTATTTCTTGAACTAGAGGATCCTTGATTATCGATACTTAATCCTCCCAACTGCCTTTGTACTTTTCCCAGTATGATTTCGGGGTCGAAACCTATTTCAATCATAATTTCTTCCATATCAGTGTCGTTAGTCATTACTTCCTCCAAGGTATCCATTTGGGATGTTCTAATAGCATATTTCACATTCTGGGCATTTCATTCTTATAACAGTCAAGTATGACTGGATCATTAGGCCTTTTATTTTCTGGAATCTTACTCAAGGTTTTATTGCATCTGAGATTAAAATATCGTATTCTTTCATTCTTCCTCAAACCAATTTGGGTGAAATCGATGAGAAGGGTATGATAAGCAATTGGAGGGGTGAACATCGTCAGGAACATGGCTTCGAGGTCATTAAACAAGCCAATTGATCTACTGTGTAATGTAATATACCATTCATATAATCTTCCTAATAAGGTTTGAAGAAATAACCTTACCATGACATCGTCATACTCAACACGATGAAAATCACTGATCCAGGTGGATATTGGTGGCCACCCACCTATTCCAACTGGCTCCTCTTGTCATTTTTTAGTTCATCTTGTTCTTTTGTACTTCTTTGTAATTGTGGGTTCTACACTTCTGGGGATGTTTGAATCCCTACACATATTCCAGGTGGATACTGGTGGCCTCTCACCTAATCCAATTGACTTGTTTTGTATGTTTTCATGTCAGCACATCTTGTTGTACTTCCAGGGCCGTTTTGGAGCCCTAAACAATGTTTTTTTGGCTTGCCATAGTAAAAATGTAACTGGAGTTAGAGTTTGGCAGTGTAATGTGTAGTTATCTAAAATACCTTTCCAATGGGCTATCACGTGCCTAAAATGGAGGTCGTATGCAAAAGTTACGACACCAGGAAGTTGAGGTACCAACTTACACATAGGGGCCCACATAACTTTTGGTGTTTCATATCCTAGGGTTAGGTTTTTGGATGTCTAGGGTTTTGAAATTCATGAGTAATGTTCCAAAGGCGTTTGGAGCCTCATTGTAATCATTCTGATCATACGGATGCACGTAGCATCCACATCTCTTCTCAGAGATAGCTACCACCATTCAAGCAAGTGTTTCAGTTCTACAGTTTTACAGTTTCAACCTATTTTATTTATTCAATAGAAGATATTGTTCATTGAATATCTATATTGTTCTTTTTGTCTATGTGTTTATTGTATTCAATATGTTAATTAGTTCTTTATGCTCCTAAATCCGGATTAGTGGTATTAGAGCGGTCTGATCTTCATTTATGTGTATTCGTGCATGTCCTCGACAAGATCTGGGTACAATAAGTTGGAACTCAAACCAATCGATTCGTTTCAAGATCGGTCGCGCTGAGCCCGGAAAAAACCCATGGGAGATGAAAATAAATATGATGGAGTAGAATATTCTTTTAAAATGTTTCTCGAGGAAGCCCTTGCGCGACAAAGGAATGAAATGATGGAAACATTTGCGCATATTCTTCAATGATTGCCCATAGGAGAAGCATATTCATCAAGTGGCCATGTAACCCCCTTCAAGGTATAAGTAAATTTTGATATTCCATTATTTGAAGGACTGATAGATGTGGATGTTGTAGATAAATGGTTGAATCTGCTCGAAGGGTATTTTTCGGTCCATAATTTTTACGGTAGGGAAAGGATTACTTTTGCATTCCTCAAGGTCGTCCCCCATGTCAATGACTGGTGGGACACTTACTCTAAAAAAAGGGCCATAGAGGAATCTACAATATTTTTGGTTTCCCCTACATGGGATTCCTTCCTGGATGCCATTAAAGAACAATACTACCATATTGGAAGCTACGAGGACCAGTACACTAGATGGACCACCCTGCGTCAAGAAAGGGACCAAACAGTACCAGATTTCACTAATATTTTCCATACCCTACACACCAATTTGGGTATCAAAGACTATGAGTGACATTTGGTGCTCAAATACCGTGATTGTTTGCATAGAAACATTTAAACAGAAATGGAGTTTTTGGACATTAACTCATTGGGTACGACTTATAGATATGTTTTCAAGATCGAGCAAAAATTTAAGCAGAAGAGGCGAGAGTTTGGATCTGCAAACTCCTCACAGCCAAAGCAGGGCAAAGGAAACCCCAACCCACACAACAAGGGACATAGAAAAATGGTCACTCTCAGGACAACCAGTTGAAGCCACAACACAAGAAGGGAAATGAGAAGATGAAGAAGGACACGGGAAAATGGTGTGAATACCATAAAATCCTTTGACACAACACTAAAGAATTTCGCTCAAGAAGTTAGTCATGGCTGAGCTAAAGGCTTCCAAGTCAGAGGCCGATTCTGATTCTAAATAAAATCCAAAAGGAGGGAAGAAAATTATTGATGTTGAACCCAGTTCCACTATCGCTACCACCAAAGTCCAACCAAGCAAACCAGAAGAACCAGAGGAAGGGGAACGCCTCTTTCACTCATAGATGTGGATAAAGCGAGCTCCACTTCATTTCATTGTCGATAGTGACAGTTAGAAGAACCTAATATCAACAGAGGTCATCAAGCAGTTGGACCTACCGATGACACCGCACCCGTAACCCTACATGATCGGTTGGATTCACCAAGGAAGAGATATTCGTATCAGCCAACACTATCATCTTCCCTATGACATCAAGCCCTTCAAAGATGAGGTATTGTGTGATATTTCTCCCCTTGAATTTTGTGATGTTATCTTAGGAAAACCATATTTGTGGAAGTGTCATGATGTGTATGAGTCTCAAACCCGCAGTGTTATTATTACTTTGTCTAGAAAATTGTACAGGATACCAGAGGTAGTGTCGCCTACCACTATTTCCTTAATCTCTTCTAGGCAATGTAGTAAGGTCATTTCACAGATCGGGAAGTTTGTCTTCTTTGTGATCTATGCTCACAGTAAGAAGAAGGTCATCGCCACATCCGTGGCCTCTACATAGAGCCACTCTTTGCAGCAGAAGCAAGTGGATGGGATCGTGGAAGAGTACAAAGACATATTCTCCTCACCCATCGGGGTACCGATGCACTGCCAATTCAAGCATCCCATTGATCTGACCCCCGATGCAGCTATGCCTAATGGACCAGTCTATCATCTCTCACTGATGGAAAATGACAAAATCAAGCATCAGATCCAAGAGCTTATTCAAAAGGGGCACATCAGACACAACTCCTCCCCTTGTGTAAGCCCGATTGTACTAGTGTAGAAGAAGGATGAGACCTCGCGACTCTGCATTTATTACATAGCATTAAACAAAATCACGGTCATAAACCAATACCCAATTCCCAGGATTGATGAACTTCTTTACCAACTCAAGGGGAAACTTTCTTTAGCAAGATTGACCTGAAATTTGCTTGCCACCAGGTTCCCATCAAACCAACCGATGTCTGGAAGACAAATTTCAAATCTAAAGAAGGTCTCTTAGAATGGTTGGTCATGCCCTTTGGCCTAAAAAATGCACCAGTTACTTTTATGAGGTTGATGGATGATGTATTGAGACCCTTCACCAACTCTTTTGTGGTGGTATATTTGGATGACATCCTCATATTCAATAGAACTTAGGAGGAGCACATGCGGCATATTTAATACGTTTTGAGCACTTTGCGACAACACAAGATATATTCCAACTTGGAAAAAATTTCCTTTGGAATGAACATGGTCCAATACTTGGGCTACATTGTTGATTAACATGAGGTACATTTCAACCCAGCTAAGATCCAATTCATCCATGACTGGCCATCCCCAACCACACTAACCGAGGTTCAGAGCTTCTTGGGACTAGCCAATTTCTACTGATGGTTCACGTTGGGATTCTCCCATATTGCATGGGCCCTCAACCACATGACCAATGACAGTGGCAAGGAAAATTTCATGTGGGGGAAGGAACAACACCGAGCATTTGATGATCCAAAGCATCGCTTTTTCTCAGCTCCAGTACTCTCCTCTCCAGATATGCAACAACCATTCAATATTGAGACTAATGCATTTGAATATGTTGTAGGGGCATTTCTCACTCAACACGGTCATTCAGTGGCATACCATAGTGAGACACTCTTATATATTGTCCAAAAATACCCCACCTATGACAAGGAAATGTATTCCATTGTAAAATCTTGTCGTCAATGGAAATATTACATTCTGGGAAATGAGATGATCATCCACACTGATCACAAGCCTATGCAGTTCATACAGACACAGGGGGAGTTGCAAAACGACCACCATCAGAAGTGGTCCACCTACCTGCAATAGTTCCATATCAACATCAAATATAAGACAAGGAGCACAAATCGTGTCGTTGACTGCCTCCGTCGACCTCTCATGGTTGAACTCACCACTGTGCTCCATTCCTATGGACATGAGGCATTTGAGTGGCCCCAACTTTATCAACAAGATCCGGACTTCGCCACCACCTATAAGCTCTTAGGTACAGGCGCGATTGTCACCTATTTTCACATTCAGGATGGGTTGTTATGCAAGATGGGCCATCTCTTTGTTCCTGGAAGCAAGCGTGCAAAGATGATTTGGGAATCCCACTACAGTCAGGTGGTAGGACATTTTGGCGTGGAGAAAACTATGGCCATTCTCCAGAAACATTTTTATTGGCCAAAACTTCAACATGACATCGGCAAGTATATTAAATCTTTCACTTCATGTGCCATTTCCAAGCCAACCATCAAGAAGCAAGGCTGATACACCCCTCCTCCTACCCCCGAGAAGCCTTGGGAATCCATCTTGATGGATTACATGTCTGGCCCGTCATCCACCAAGCAAGGAAATGATTGTGTATTTGTGGTCGTTGATCGG
Organism: Picea sitchensis; assembly: GCA_010110895.2. Lineage (NCBI taxonomy): Eukaryota > Viridiplantae > Streptophyta > Pinopsida > Pinales > Pinaceae > Picea > Picea sitchensis. The sequence goes on along the minus strand of SNQJ01S0185529.1, from coordinate 8,688 downwards.
TTTTCAAAGATGGCCATCCTCACATCCTGCAAGAAGAAAATTACAACGGTAGATACTGCCAAGCTCTTCTTCGAATGAGTGTGGATCCATTTTGGGATACCACAGACCATCATCTCCGACCGGGACAACAAGTTCCTCAACACATTTTGCTTGAGTCTCTAGTCATTGTTGGACACCAAGCTCACTAAATCCACTTCTTTCCACCCCCAAATAGACGGTCAAACATAGGTCATCAATCGAATGATTGTGCACATCCTGTGCATGTACAACTCTAAGCATTTGCGTACATGGGATGAGAGTCTCCCCTATGTTCAACATAGTTACAACAAGGCTCTCCATAGCTCAACCGACCATAGCCCATTTCAGGTGGGATTGGGATTCCAACCCTTGGGTCCCATTGATGTTGCACTACCTATGACAACCACATAGACAGAATCTTCCCATGTTTAGTCTACGATCGACAAAGCCAATAGATTCATTGAGTGGATTTAGCACATCTTCCAATAGGTCCATGAGATTTTACAGAAAGCCAATGCTAAGCACAAGAAACGTCATGATCAACAAAGGGTACCACACCAGTTTCAGGTTGGAGACAAGGTCTGGTTACACTTGTAGAAGGATCCTCTTAAAGGGCTCCATCAGAATCTCTGCCCACTTCGCTATGGGCCTTACACCATGACCAAGGTTGTGGGTAACAATGATTTTGAGCTCAACACTCCACCATTCTTTGGCTTGCACCCAGTGTTCAACGTGGTCCTCCTTTGACCATATTTTCCACCATTATTGGACACCTCACAGATCGCAGAACAATTGACACCAACAGACCTCAATCCTGACTGCATGGAACAAGCATACATTGATCATATAGTGGACACACTGGTCAAGGGCACTCTCCAGCAGAGGATCCAACTTTATCGGGTTGTCAAGGAAGGGCAGCTCCTACACCAAGGCAAGTGTCTCACCCGGGGCGAAATCCAACAGAAGTTTCCTCACCTGATGAGGGAACTCAACACAATGGATACCATTGCTTCCTAAGGGGGGAGGATTGATTCAGGTGGATATTGGTGGCCACCCACCTATTTTAACTGTCTCCTCTTGTTAGTTTTTATCTCAACACGTTCTTATGTACTTCTATGTAATTGTGGATTCTACGCTTTTGGGGATGTCTGAAGCCCTACACATATTCCAGGTGGATACTAGTGGCTTCTCACCTAATCCAACTGGCTTATTTTGTATGTTTTCATGTCAACACATCTTGATGTACTTCTAGGGTCGTTTTAGAGCCCTAAATAATGTTTTTTTTTGGCTCACCACAATCAAACTGTAGACGGAGTCAAATTTTGATGATGTAATGTGTATTTCTCTAAAATACCTTTCCAACGAGCTATCACACTCATAAAAAAGAGGTCGTATACAAAAGTTATGACCCTGGGAAGTTGAGGTACCAACTTAGCCATAGGTGCCCACATAACTTTTGGCATTTCACCTCCTAGGGTTAGGTTTTTGGATGTCTAGGGTTTTTTCATTCATGAGTAATGTTAAAAAGGCCTCTGGAGCCTCATTATAATCATTCTACTCAGAAGGATGCGCGTAGTAGCCACATCTCCTCAAAGATAAATACCACCATTCGAGCAAGTGTTTCAGTTCTGCAGTTTTACAGTTTCAGCCTATTTCATTTATTCAATAGAAAATATCAATATAAGATATTGTTCACTGAATATCTATGTTGTTCTTCATATCCCTGTGTTTATTGTATCCGGTCTGTTAATCAGTTTGTTCCGCTCCTAAATCCAGATCAATAACAAACATCAAGAAAAAAGTGAAGGTGCCTCTTTGCATCGATTGTTTTGTCTCCAAAAAATCCCTTTAAGGTACCCTTAGGGAGAACATGGAGATCATGTTGCTCACCTAGAAGATTTAAAGGGGAATCTCTTATTCTTCTTTTATTTTCTTGATTTCTTGCAGCACCTCTTTCACCTCCTTGTCTCTCCTCATGTGGTTCTTCTCGTGGTTGTTCATTTCTTCCTGCCATATCTGGAGATGTTCTAGGGATATGATTTTAACTTCTTAGGATACAAAGTTTCTTGCTTTTACTTCTAGTAATGGGTCCTTTGTATTCGTCCAAATTCAATCCTAACGTTGTCTATGTGTTGTTCTATCTAGCCTTTGATTTCTTCGGTCTTGTCATTCATCTCTCCTCTGTCTTCGAAGGATCTCTCTTTCTTCTTCTTGGGCTAAGATATGCCAAGACCTTTCTAATGCTTCATGGGTTTCAACTGTCATTATTACCAGATTGTATAGCTGATGTAAGATGCTTCGTTGATTGTTCAATCCAATTTCCAGGTGGGGCTGATCAGTCTGGGGCAAAGTCATGTGTTTTTCAAAAGATGTTAAACCGAATTTAAAATTTCAATTCATTCCATAGTATGTTCGCCAAAAATGTTGACGCTTGAATCCGTTAGGACCAAAATGACAACCTCACGAGGATGTAAATCCCCTTGCATTTTTATAGAGGTGGTACTCCTCTTTACTTTAAGATTTTCTTAGGACTCAAAATATTCAGAATATGGGACTTTGTAGAAGTTTGTCATGGTAATCAAATAAATATAAATATAGCAAGAAAGATAACAAGAAAAAAATGTTTTGTTTTATTTTTAAACAAATTTCTTAAGAATGACCAGGTACTACACACTTCATACATTTAAAATAAATAGACAAAATTTACTCACATCCATCATAGTTAAACTAAATATTTATGATCACATAAAAATAAAAAGAAGATGATTTGAATGGATAAGAGAACTTTAACAGAGTGGACACATGGGTAGCTCAAATAAATATAATGATAGATCAATCTCAAATACTTTATACTCAAAACTCAAATTTACAAAGCACGGTCAAAACTAATCCTGAAATAGCTCTCTTGAAATTTCTAAAAAATATATAGTCTATTACATATTCTTCGAAATTTAAAATGTGTTTGTCCTTAGGACTAGGATTGGAGCTCCCACGGACCATAAAGAAAATATAAACAAGAATTAAGCTTGTAGAAGGAAGATGGTGGGTGGTAAAAGAACAACAAGACCTGTAAAGAAGAAAAGAGAAGTTGTCAGATTTCGGTTAAACCTTTCTAGTCAAAGAAGCGAAGCAACTGGATGAAAGAACTGATAAACAAAGAAACATGTGATCAAAATAAACTTACTATGATGATCTCTCGTGTCTTCACTTGCTTGTGGATATCCTTTTATTGTCTTCATTAATGATTATAGGAACTGTCTCAACTGTTTCTTTCCCTTCATTGGTCAATTTGTCGATTGCCTTCTTGAACCATTCTTCAATATACTTTTTCATTGGTGTGACATTTATCTCATGCCAGATTTTTATGTTGAATAAGTCTCCTTTCAAGTCTCTCAAACCAAGGGAAATACCATGTAATGCTTGCTCAATATCTTGATTCTTCATGGAATAGTCCACTAGTCAATTGTCTATGTCATCTTCATCATATTCAAGTATACCATAAAACTTTTCAACTAATAACCCTTTAAATATCAAACTTTTTTCGTCAAACTGTTGCTTTGTTAGGAACATTGAGTTGATAATTAATTTAGGGTCTTGTACTTCATAAGTACCTCCATCCAGGTCTATCTCTGTGAGCCTCTTGAATAGTTATTCCCTTTTCAGTATGGCTTCACTACATGCTTGAACAATATTATTCAAATTTTTAATCTTTTCCTTCCAACACACATTCAACTATTTTATCTGACTTGGGGATGGCAAATCCTCCTCTCTTCTTCTTAGTTCCATCATGCTAGAGACTCTGTTTCCAAAGGGTAATGCAACATCAATGTAGAAAATTTATTAATTCTTCATATCAACTTGAAAATATTCATGGAATGAATGTGCCCTCAAGCCAAAAGAAACAATGCTTTTCAAAACCTCCCATGCCTCTATGATCAATACCATTTTTTTCTTAATATTTGTTTCTACATAGATCCTCTCTGATGTAAGTAGGCTTGAAGATCCTTTCAATTTAACAATGGGTGTGGTGGGTCTGACTATTGACAAAGGACTAGAAAGAAGTGGAAGAGGCATTAAGGCGTCTTCCAGTTCCTTGATCCTTTCTTTCAACTTCGTGTTTTCTGCTTCTAGACCACCAATGGAATCATCAAGAGCATCCTCGATTTCTCTGTGAATTCTAGAGATTTGGGATGAACGCATATCTTTTAGGTCAACTTCTGAATGAGATTCTCCTTTCTTATTTTTCATGTCACTTTTTTCAATAATCAATTTCTTAGATTCTTTATCAAAGACACTGCTTTGGAAAGTGAATGACTCTTCCTCATTGAAGGTCTCATTCTCAATGATCAATGATGAATTTTGATGGGCCATGTTTCCTGGTTGATCAATTGTGGGAAACATTTTCTCGATATCTGCCTCGAGCTCCATGTCTTCAAGAGATAAGTTGTTGATGTCATTTTCTATGTGATGGTCTCCTTCCTCTTGCACAACATTCTTCCTCTTCTTTTTTAGAGGAAGCTTGTGTGAGCTCTCGATTTTTCCGGAGGAGGGGGGATTCTTTTCTCCTCCGCTGCTTGAAATATTATTGGTAAATTTCCTAGTTGGGTGGGTCATTGGAGCATTGCTCCAAGATTTGGTATTTTTAGGAGTAACAACTGGAGACTGGGGTGCTCTTCTCACTAGGACCCTTTCATTTCTTCTTGTAAAACTCATTAGTACTAAGTAATGTTTCCAAGTCACCATCATTTTGAGCAGGAGCACCTAAGTTGTTGTCTTCTTTTTCACTCAAAATAGTATGAATGAATGAATTGTTGAATCCTACTCACAACATATGTTCCATGAAGATTTTGTTAAGGTCAAACCCCTTTATCTTTTCAACATACTTCAGATTTACATTGTGGAAGTGATTCACAAACTCATCAATTTTGTTTATATTCTTAAATGTGAAGTCTCCAATTTTACAAGGCAAGAGGATGAATTGTTTTTTCTATTTTTCATGGAAAAAGTGCAACCAAAATTTGTATTGCCTTGCCACTTTCGTAATAAACAATTTATCATATACATGGTATGTAATAAAAGAGGGATTTTCCTTGGAACATAAGATCTTGATAACACTATGATTTTCCATCTTCTCTAACGTTCCCTTTTTCTCCAAAAAGTTATTAGTCTGGTTAGATATCCTGGGGGTAATTTTACCAAACAACAGTCCTTTGAAAACTGAAACGAAATCATTGTAAATTTCCTAAAAATGCAAAGAAGTCTCGTGTCTCCACAATGCTTGATACTAGAAGGTAACTCGATCAATTTTAGAGTTCACCCTCTTACAGATAGTCAATTTTGGAAATTGACTACAAAATAATATCGCAAATACCAAATAGGAAGCCATAAATAATTTCTTGTCCCTTTTGTAATGTGACAATTGGGAAGAGATTTCAATGGAAATCAGTTTTCCCCAATCGAAAATAGCTTGCTATTTAACTGTAAAATATAAAATATAAAGAATCATGCAGGAAATGGTGGCGGTGTTTTCTTGGCCTATTAACCTGGTGAAAAACTAAGTGATTTCCCAAAAGGGGTTTTTAAAAGAGTAGACCTGAATCCTAGTTATGTCTTTTGGAACAGTTGTGAGATTCTCCAAGAACTCATGCAAGAGATCTAGACCATTTTCATGTTTTTTTAGAAAATCTCTGCAATCCTCTCCTTTGAAGGTAAGTGTTGGCTCAAGGAGCTTCAAGATTTTAAGAAACACTTGCCGTGAAAGAGAGATGGGGGAACGATGTTGGAGTTGTATGACTTGTTGAATCGGTATGTACTTCTCAATGCAGCATGCAACTAGTTCTTTACTATTCGAATAACTCAGGGACACACTCTGCGCAAGCAATTATGGATGTCCCGATTATATCTTTATGTGCAGGAGGAGATGAGTAATATGAGTATGCTCTAGACCACTGAAATTTCTAGTCCTCATGACCAAAAATATTCAAAGTATCGCCACAAAACTGTTGTCTAGTTGTTGTTTCCATAGGTTGACGAGAGTTTTCTTTCAACTGGATAATAATTTGCAATGAATCCTTTGAGAGATATAACAATAACATAACCTTTGGAAAATCATACTTTAATGCAATTTATTGACAAATATTCTCGATCCCTTCACTTATTAATGATGATCTTTACAGAGCATGCATGATCATATGTTAGCATTAAACCATACTAAATGCACATTGGGAAAAGCACGAAGATGGTGGGGACGGACAAGAGCAATTTGAATTTGGGGCCTTTTGTGAACTTGCCAACCCATGAACCCGCGGTTACGAATGATCGAAAATAGGCTAAGTGTTACACAGCGGTCAGTCGGACTTGGATACAGGAGAAATGAGATACTTAGGATCTCAGTACCCATGACAAGTTTGACGGTCATAATGTAGATCACAGGTGTTTGGGTGCAAAATGGAGATTGTGAAATTTGGAAGATGAAATCTTGAACCCATGGTTGTAAGAATGGTTAAGTGTATTATAACAAAGCGATCGATCAAACTCATGATGTAGGAGCATGGATAGAGGTGAAGACTCATGATTCCGACAACCAACGAACCTGTCGATTTTTTGAAATGCGACTAAATATGGTAACTAGAAAGGGAAAAGAGAATGGAGAAAATTAAAGGGGAATGAGTGTAGGTATAGAAGAGGGAAAAAAAATGGAAAAAAAATAAGTTGGGAAAATAGAAAAGGGAGGGAAATTTTGGAAGCGAGAATTGATCTCAATAAGAGGTTTCTGCAAGCCTTTCTTTTGAGACGAAGAAAAATCTACATAGCCTCTCTTTATTGTTGTAGAGGATTCTAATGGTTCTGGAGCTGTAGCTGACACGTGTTGTAATCTTTTCTCTAAATATTTATTTTTCTTTGCACAATTTTGCAATTTCTCTTGCAATCTTGTTGTATCTTCTGCTTGCTTTTTCAAAATTTATGCGTTCTTCTTATACTTCTCGACATTGTCCTTTTTATTCTTTTCAAGTTCTTCCTTTTCTAATTTTAGTTGGGATCAAACTTTAACCAATTGACCCCTAAGTTTTTGTACTTCATTCTCAATCTCTTGTTCCCTCAAATATCATTTCTTCGATGTAGTAAACAAAATTGGCACCACCTCAATTATTGTTGTACTCTGTGATTTCTGTTGCAAATCAACAATTCAGAATTTCAAATTTTGTATCTCCATGTCACATCCCAAATGTTCTTCCTTTCAATTATGCAAGAGTTCATTATTGATATCTTTAATCTTTTTATCTCTCTCATATATATTCATCTTCAATGATTCCACCATTGGTGATGGGGCATAGAGATCAGCTAGAGAACTACYTAATGAGAAAACTTCCCAGGACATGTTATCTTTTCTTTGTATCGACTTTTCCAAGTCAATTGAAAGCATTCATTTTGCTAGACTTCCCTAACTTGTATATTTACCCTTACCCATACCTTGAATTTAACCTCTATCCTAATCTTTGTTAGATCCTTTACTTTGACTTTGTATTTCCTTTTCAAGTTCTATAATCTTATATTTTGGTGCACTGCCCTTACTTTTACCTTTTCCCTTACCCATACCCTAACTTTTACCTTTTCCTTTAACCATACCCTAACTTTTACCTTTTCCTTTAACCATACCTTGAATTTTACCTTTATCCTTACCGACGCCACTTTCTTTAGTAAGCATTTTAATTTCCTTTTTAAGTTCTTTAATCTTCCCATTTACACAGACAATCTTCATATTTCTCGGATTCAACTTATTACCTTGGTTAACATTTTATTTCTTCAAACTGGTCACTATGTTCTTATATTCGTCAATCTCTGATTTATGCTTCTCATGTTCCTCTATCACTTTTTTTTCAAATTCAGCCTTTAAAATTTCAATAAATGCTTCTTTCTCCTTCAAAATATTTTTAATTCATCCATAGTTGGATTACTTGTAGTTTGCAATGGAGGTATATTCAAAACATTTGGTCTTCTTTTCAATTCTCCTTGAATATTTGAAATAGTGTTTTGATATGTAGTCAATGACATTTCGAACATTGCATTGGTATTATCAATCTCCCTCTTACATTCCTCTGTAATTTCAGATACCACACTTCATAATCCAACAATAACACGATCTTTTTCCTTCATTGTGTTACTTGATTCTTCTATTCTCTTCACATTTGTTGATTGCAGAGTTGCAATGTTCTTCAAGCATTCAATATTATCCTTGTGATTTAGTTCACATGTTTTTTTCCAACTGTATATATAGGAAGAATCCTCCATTACGACTAGTTTATAATGGATCATTCTATCAAATACCGAGAAAACAAATTTGTTATAAAAAAATTATGTTGGATTTTTTACATTTGAACTTGGAGAGGTAGAATCAATGCCCATAATAGGGACATTATACTCAAGTAAGGCCATTTTAGGAGTAATTCTATCAATTATAGTTTATAAAGAACACAAAAATCACAATTGTTTGTTTCCATATAATTTTCCATAGCTCCCTACTCCTTAGCTTCATTCATAGATTCATGTAGGTGTCTTAAAGTTATGACAACATTAACTTCATCTTGGGAAACTGTATCAAAACTGATTTCCACACCATCAACTATAGTCTATTCATGTACTTCCTCAATGGTTTTATTTGTTTTTTATCTC
>SNQJ01S0185527.1:0-18719 GCA_010110895.2 Picea sitchensis | reverse complement strand
TTCCACCTTTAGTAAGACCCCACTATCAACAAGAAGTTTTTATCTTTTAAGTGATTAAGAAATGAATAAAGTAGTAATGTAATCTCACTATAGAGAAAGACAAAACCTTATCATCTTTTTTGCTTCTATCTATGTCCCTCTTTATTGTCCCTCACGTCCTTCTTTTACTCTCCAAAAGTTGTTTTGGGTAGTTCCAACTACTTTTAGTTAATTTATTTAAATAACTTTTAGTTAGATAGGAACAACTCATAAATAAATAGTAATAATTAATGATAAGGGTATAATAAATAATAAATATTAACTAATAGGTGGGGACCCCCTATGTATCTTTATTTTTTAACCTTGTTCCTCCATAAATAAATATGCATCCATGTCATTTAAAATTTCAAAACATACAAATATCCAATAAACCCACAATAAAGTATTCCAAAGAACACTTGTGGCTCTATAATACCGAATGTGTGTGTGTGCACGTGCATGCACTCAAAATAATAAATCATCCCGCTGTCAAAAAATATTTTTTGTTCAAAATGTCTTACGTCTAAAGAAATAGTGAAGTATGTCCCAACAGTCGACTCAAAATAAAACATGACAAAATAAAAAAATCATACTTTTTATGTGAGGCAGTTTTGCTTTGTCCATTGTTTTTAGAATTCACCATTTGGAGCACCTGTGAATCTGCATTTACAAGAATTTTACCTTTAACCAATGAAGTCTTTGGATGCATGTCTCCAAAAGGGATATGTATATATTTAATACTAGGATGATAGGAGTGGGATGTGATTGAGTATGAAAAATTATTAGATTGATCATATTTAGCATAATTTCCCAGTTGTTTTCCCTTACTAGGTTCAGGATCTTGAGAAATGGAATTAATTATTTTGAAGGGCCGAGTTGAATGGGCCTGTGATGTCACTGATGCAATGTGTTGTGGAGGTCACTTAGGTGGAGGAGGAGGTAATGGAAAGGACATTATGGGTCATCTATTATCATGCACTTGGGGAGGATTCACAACATTATTCCAACCATCATTGACTAGAATTTTTGGTTGCAAGGATACATGAGGTCATAATGGTATGTTGGATATGCTATGATGAGGATGTAATGGTTCTCTTTTAGGTGAATGAGGAGGTCAGAAGTATTTTTTACCAGCTAGGTTCAGAAAATATTTCTGCAAAATTTAATCAAACTCTTCAGAGTCCACATCAAAGTGAATAGAAAAACATAGTCTCTTGTTTCCTCCCTTCCAAAAATCATTTGGCCTCCTTCCCCTTCCTCTACTGAAAAATATCATCTATAAACATGATAATCCAAATAACATAAGCATGAAATAATAATAAGATGAACATATAACACAAATTATCTAAATGATTAGGTTGGATTTGACATGACACAACCATAAAAAATAAATGGGAAAAGAAAGGGACAAATTGAATCAGGGACAAAAGTATAGTATTCATCAACCACATCCAATACAAGTTTGGAATCCATAAATTATTTATCATTACCAAAAGAAAATTTCCCATCCTTCATTTACAAATCCATAACAAATATCAAACAACAAATAAGATTCTATCATGTTAAACATAAGAAATCATTATATTTTATCATATAAGCATGACTTAATGGAGAAGGGAAATAATTGTCATGGAGTTCACGAAATAATTTTATGAAAATTCAAATTGATGAAGGAGAGTGAGATTATATAATAATCCATTTTTCATAAATTCAAGATGATTCAATTTCATATTTTTATTGACTTGGTTCAGTCAAACATTATAGATATGTTCCTAAATTGAACCAATCACCCATAACCGATAAAACAAAACTTCACTTTTAAAATTATACAAACATGGAGTAAAATGAGAATAAGGAATTATTGAGTGGAATCTTGAGGAATCATTTTCAAAAAATGTGATTGATGAAAGGAAATGAAGTCTATATAATTTTCCTTTTGTTTAAAATTATACTCTTATCGACAAGAACTACTGAAAATAGTAATTTCATTCCCAGGTCATCATTATGGATTTGAAGATATGAAAAATAAAATTTCTCTTCAAATCATTCCTTCAATACTTCATATCAACCATCGTAAAAATGAAACCAACCAATCATTTCATTTCCACAATAAAAACCATTGATAACTATAAGTAAGTCAAAAGTGAACCACTTTCGAGTATCTAACAAATATGAATTTTGTTCGATAGTTGGTTATCATTGATGTCAATCGTTAGATATCGATGTCAACCTTTAGAGAAGTCCAATAACGAAGTCTGGTAGGACAAAGGTATGGGTAAGGGACCCGAGTTTGTTTGATGTATAAAGGCCTAAAGTTTAGTAAATATGTAGGTATGACTATCATGGATGGATAATACATGTCATGTTATTTCCGGTGGTATGTGTTGTTAGCACAGAGAGTCACCCTAAGACTACAAGAGGATAAGCCCATTACCCATCAAAATGTAAATGTATTGAAATGGTTTGAATAGGTGGATCAACAAGACTTTAAAGAAAGGAAAAGACAATAGATATCAATACAGATCAGTGATGGACCATTGGGCTATGGAGTCATAAACTGTCTTCTCAATGAAGGCATTTAAGCTCCTTATCAGACAAAAGATTTGTATAATGATGAAGAGAAGGATAGGAGAATAACATAAAGATGAATGTTCGCTAAGAAAAGATCCTCTTTGCAAAGAGAATTTAGATGTGTCTGAACAGTAAACAATAATAAATATGCAAGCTTATAACAGATCCTCTACCGCATCACGAATCTATCAATCAAAGGCATGTTATGTCCCCACAATGAAGTGTGGATGTCGATACACTACAACATGTGATCTAGGTAACCCAACTTTGGTGCTTGGATATTTGAATGCTGAGAAAGAATATCTCTTGAAGTACTTTCTTCCGGTTGACGTGGAATCCTTTCGTTACTTCAAGACTTCAGGATTCGGGTGCTTAGACGCTGAAGGTATCAATTTATTCGAATGGCCGAATAATGAAATTATTTCAAATATCCACATTCCTCGTTGATTTGAGATCAATGGTCCACAATTACTTCGAGATTTCGGGCTTCGGGCCTACTCTAACTGAATTTTACAATAGGCTAGGTGACCACAAACTTCCACGAGAGATACTCAAGTAACTTCCTAATAGAAAACATTCTTATTCTGTCACTGATAAGAAAGAGATAATAAATCTATGACAACAAACTAATTACACTATTCAAATTACCTCCCAATGTTGAAGGTAGGAAAAATATTGAAGGCTTCAATATATTGAGGAAATGCAACTCCATGTACTCCCCTATAGGGTCATAGAATAAGTGATAAGACTTACTAGGTTTTATAAGAAAAAAATTTCTCTATTTTACAACTTCTCACATATGGTTGAATGTTTGTTACAAGTACAGGTGACTGAATGGTTGATGCAGCCTATTGATCCACTTTCCTTTTATCTTCTCTGAAAACATCTGCTAGCTGATTGCAAGAAATCTCCTCATGTGTATCAATGAATGGATGTTTCTCTTTAACATGTTTCTCTCGGTAACAGTTTTTACTTTCATCAAAAGGATGGATTCTAATGATTTTTTCTTCGAGGAAAAAAAACACCTCAACATATTCATTGTTGTCTCCATAATGATCAAATAAAGGAGGAGTCTCGAATGACATATCAAGAGATATTTTCTGCCCAACGTGAGAAAATTGTTCTTCATTGTTAAAAATAGGTTTCCTTTCAAGATTCAATCTAGGAACCAATATCTTATCATCACCATATGAGTCAAAGATAGGCTTCTCATATCTAGGTATTTTAGATACAGGGATGTAAAGAGTATCAACTTCTAGAAAAGACTCAATTTCTGCATTTTCCTTATTAAAACAACAAACAAAATTTTCATCTGATGTAGATGAATAGGGAAGAGAAAGAATTGATTCCTCATCTAAAGCACGTTATTCATTATCACAGCCTTCATAAGAATCAATTATATCATGAACACAATATTTATACTCCTCATAGTAGCTATGCCAAATTAACTCAGAGGAATAAAACTTTTGACAATGAATATTGAAAGCAACATGAAACTCTTTCAGTGAAGAAATGCTAGAAGGTTCAAGAGAATGATAACAAATATGAAAATATCCTTGAAGTGAGTACATAAACATATTCATATGTATGTCTTCATGTTGGATGTCAAGTTGTTACATCAATGCATGAAATTCCAGAACATGCTCAATAGGGATGTCATTCTCACCTTCATAAAATCTTGGCAATAGATCTTGTCATTCATCAATTTGAGGCACAGGATGTGGATAACCAATTGTGGCTGAGAAATTGTGTGGGGAAAACCTCCTGGACATGATAGCCTCCATATCCATTTAACTTGTCTCAAACCAATGGAGTCACCAAGAGATTTATGAACAATGGATTCGCAATGGTGAAAGATGAGCAGTCAGAACAATGTGTCCATCTTTAGTTCACCATCTAAAACTAGATCTCTTTGTTGTCAGTCTCCGAGGGAAGATATATTCACTTTATTCCCCAAAAATGGCACCATTAATGTTAGCACTGAGAGTCACCCTCAAACTACAAGAGGATAAGCCCAATACCCATCAAAATGTAAATGTATTGAAATGGTTTGAGTAGGTGGATAAACAAAACTTTAAAGAAAGGAAAAGACAACAGATATCACTGCAGATCAATGATGGACCATTGAGTTATGGAATCATAAACAAACTGCTCAATGAAGGAATTTAAGCTCTGTATTAGAAAAAATATTTGTATACTGATGAAGAGAAGAATAGGAGAATAACATAAAGATGAATGTTCGCTAAGAAAAGATCCTCTCTGCAAAGAGAATTTAGATGTGTCTGAACAGTAAAAAATGATAAATAGGAAACCTTACAGTAGATCATCTACCGCATCAGGAATATATCAATCAAAGGAAAATTTTAATCGTTAAAATCCACAATACGTTCAAACATTATGAAGAATAGAAAATAGAACATAGAAGAACAATATGATCGAACAACTCATATGAATCTTCAATAACAATACAATTTATAGCTACTTGCCCCTCAGGCTTACAAACGAAAATATACAATCATAAACATTTCTCAAAAGTTCCTCCAGTCTTGGGCTGAACCCCCCTCCTCCTGGACATATCATTCATCTGATGTATTTATAATCAAAACAGTCGACATGTCTTGCTTCTTGGGCACCTCTTTTACAATGTTGTGTGTATTCTCTTGTCTATATTGTTCCTTTTGTCAGAAGGAAACCCTGGTCATTATGGGTGTGTAGGAGAAACTGCCCTCTTTGGTACTTCGGGCTGAGAGTTTTCTTTCTCCACGACCAGACCCCCCGTGCTTTCATTTAAGTGGGGAGTCAATTGTTCAACCACGAGTCCTTCTTTCATTAACTAACTTATCCTTGGGATCAGGATGCGGCCTTATGCCTAGCTTGTTTCCACATGCTTCTCTTGGATTGGGCCCTATATAAGCACGTGATTGCATAAGTTGAAAAGGGTGGTTTGAGTCCACACTGCTTCGACCCCCTAAATTCACCACCAACTGCCATGTATATCTTCCGTTATACCATGGTTTCAATTGTGGGACCACTCTAGAAATTTATCGTTCGAGCATGTTTCATCCCCGCAATGAAGTGTGGCCTTTGATCTATTGCAATTTGTGATTTGGGTAACCCAACTTTGGCACTTAGAGCTTTGAATGTTGAGCAAGAATATATCTCGAAGTAATTTCTTCTAGTTGACGTGGAAATCTCTCGTTACTTCGGGACTTCGGGTTTTGAATGCTTAGATGTAGAAGGTCTCGATTTATCTGAATGGATGAATGGATGAATAATGAAATTATTTCAAATATCCATGGTCCTCGTTGATTTGAGATCAACTTCCCACAATTCCTTTGGGAGTTAGGGATTCGGTCCTTTTCATTGCATATTTCCTACAATCCGCGGTAGTGTCATATCTCCAAAGTGAGAGATTTGCCTCCACGTGTCATATTTTTGATGACTGAGATTCACTTTGCGAGTTCAGGATGCAGGAGATTTATTCTTCTTACTCGTGCAATCCTCTGAAGTGCCAAATTTCCAACATGTGAGATATGTCAACACCTGTCTTCATCCTTCAATGGATCAGATTTACTTCGGGACTTCGGGACTTTAGGATGTTTGGATGGAAATCTCCTGAAGTAACTTTCTTCTGGTTGATGTGGCATCCTCTCATCACTTTGGGACTTCGGGACTTTGGGATGTTTGGATGGAAATATCCCGAGGTCACTTTCTCCTAGTTGATGTGGAAGCCTCTCATTACTTCAGGACTTTGAGACTCTGAGGCTTCTATATATTTGTTATTCCTTGCGTGAATTTTAAATTTCGACTGTCCAAGAGCCGCTAATCTGAATTGCACATGGGATATCCACTGTTGAAAATTGAACCTGCTTGCTTGCTTGTATTTCAAGATCGAGATGGAATGTTGTGAAAGATTTATTTTTCTCATGGTTTTTCCCTGCGCATAAAACATACTTGACCTACCTGACTTTATCAACCAAAAGAGGAAAAACTTATAGGAAGGTATGCAGAAAAGAGAGAGACTCGGCTAAGGTGTAGACATAGGTTTTAACAATAACTATACATGACCCATGACAAATTTATGTGCTAACATGTGCTACGTCACATACTTCCCTACGGTTAGGGAGATATGGCGTTGAGAAGTTGGAGAACCCCTTAGAGTAATCTAGAAGCCCCTAGAAGGTAAACAAGAAGTCAAAAGCTTCTAGAAACCATAAAGAAGATTCCCTAGTCAAAGTGGTAGTACAAGAAATAAATTAAATAATAAAGTGGTTGCAAAAACAAGTTAGTTAAGGGAAAATAAGTTATGATTTTATTAATTAAGGAATTGTTAGTTGCAACAAGATAGTGGTTGCAAAGAGAAATTATTTAAATAATAAAGTGGTTGCAACAAAAAAGTAGTTAAAGGTAAAGAGGTTATGATTTGACTAATTAAAAAAATTTAGTTGCAACAAGAAAGTGGGTTATCACTAGAATATTGATCCAAAAATTATCCAAAGAAGGCTAAGAACAACTCAAAACTCACAGAGGAAACTCAGAACACTCAGAATGGCTTCAGCGGACAAAGAAAGGGAAAAAATTCCAAGTTCCCAAAACTTACTGAAAATTGCATGATCACGACGAGAACATCAGAAGCTTCCTAACGGTGCAAATGGATCATCAAACAGACTTACGGATTGAAAGATAATCACGATCAAAGTTTGGTCAACCTAGCCCAGTCAACAGGGGATGAGTCAGTATTGACACTGCTAACATCATCATCCATACGGATGACATCAATGTCCATAAAAAACATGTGGTAGGAGCAGGGAAGTGATACGTGGCATCTTGACATCAGCATGATTTCATCATGATGGCATGGAAACACTAGAGTCTACCATGTGTCACTCGGTTTTTGGCATTTTGGACCAATCCATGGACCAATCAGATCGTGCCACATGGTAGTCGGTACAGTCTATATTGCTAACGTGGCATGTTGAATTGGAAGGGGGAAGTTTTTCCCAATGAAATGCCACCATGTGGCCCAATTAGAGGCCTCCACGTGGTAGGCTGGAAATGCAAAAGGACAACCCGTGAACAAAATTTGAAAACACAATAGTTGTTGGGTCTGCCAAATTTGGTGGAGCACACCAACTATAGCCACAGTTATATATCACTGGAGAAATTTCTATCGCCACTGCTAAATATAGAGAAACAAATATATTTTATACCCCATATAACAATACCAAACCAAAAGAAGAGTCTATGGGGCTTGAACCCAAAACCTCTGCCATAGTCTATGCCTTAATACATCTGCCCCTAACCACTAGGCCACTGGTACCAGATGGGGTATAAGGCCCAGTTTTATTATTAAAATGTGTATCCAGCCAACAATAGTGGAGGTGGCGCATGGACCATACAACCTTCTGTGAATGCTTTTCAATGCAAGGTACAGTCATCATTGCATGTTGCATAGGGCATAAAAACTAAGACATAATTCTTCTTGCGACTTGGAGTGCCAGAGTCGGATCGAGGCATGCATACAGTGATTGTTTGGTAATTCGATACCATGAATTCAATGGTGTTGTCTATTTTCTGATCTAAGCATTTTTTTGCAACTTGATTTCAGAATGAGGTATACTTATGTATTCTTCCAAATTCTTTTGTTGAGTTAATGAAAGAGCCTACCCATTTGAGAGAAGGATACAGAGACATAGTCCACCACGCACGAACTTTGTTATCAAGTTTTTGTGTTTAGATATGATGCTTATGTATCTTCATTTTGATTTTTCCCTTCTTTAGTGATGCACTTTAATTTATGCTCATTTAATGAAATTCTTTATAATTCATGATGAAGAGTTCCTGGTTCATGTTGGTATCAGAGCAATTGTCTTTGACTTGAATTTTTGAGTGTGAATTCTTACTAGGGCCAAGCATAAGCAGGGTGAAAGAACTCTTAAGACTTTCAATCCGAAAGTTGGTTGTGCATCTCGAAGGAAGAAAATGGCAGAAGAGGACATGCGTGATGTAGAAAATAAAAAATTTCACATGCTCTTTTATCGCATGTCATAAATGGTCGAATAAATGTATGGAGATTACGACAAGAGGATAAAGAAGAAAGAGAAGAAAAAGGAAGCACATGAAAATGATGAATCTTTGGTAAACCAAGGGGCTGTAGGAGACCCTCATAAGCCTCCATATTCACCTTCAAGTTATATTTCTTCTTCCTTTGAGCATTCTCATCATTCTCATCATTCTATCCATAAAGCCTCTTTTAATAAACCATTATTAAATCTTGATGTAAAATTTTATTTGCCTATGTTTAATGGAGATGTGAATCCTGAAAAGCTAGATAATTGGATCCGACAGGTTGAAGTGTATTGCAGTGTCGATCATATTGATGAAGAGGAAGTCAAAGTGAAATTGGCTTCTCTTTGGTTGGAAGACACCGCTCTCGTATCGTGGGAGAGAAAGCTTCATGACAGAAGTAAGTGTGGTAATCTTCTTTCCTCACAGTCAGAATTTAAATCAACGAGAAGGAATAAATTGTATCCATTAGGGTATTTACATAAAGCAATGATGAAATGGAAAACTTTAAGGAAAAGTAAAGGTCAAACTGTACAAAGTTTCATAGAATAATTTAGGAAGAAATCTCTTGCATTGAACATTCCTTTGGATTATTATGAAACTTCAATGAAGTATATTGGCACACTTCATAGTTATATTCATCATACTTTGTTCTTTTTTTACCCCAATAGTCTTGACGAAGTTTGTGTGCAAGCCACTCACCTTGAGAATAGGGGGAAACATGTTCAAGAAGATCCCATGAAGAAACCTTCCAATCTCCCACATAATACTTTTAAGAAGTTTAAAATAAATGACAAGAAGACTGCCAGAGTGATGAGAGAAGGAGGAAAACCATCTTGCACTCATTACAAGAAGAACGATCACGATGAATAACACTATTGGAAATTGCATCCAGAAAAGAAACTGAAATGGTTCGGTGGAAAGGGGAAGTAAAAAACCATTGCTACACTGCAACAAGATCTTGGTTCTGATTCAGGAGATGAAGTAAAGATCACAACGGTTGGAGGACAAGGTAAATATTCTCTTCATGCTAGTTCAAGTTCCAATAATGAATCTCATGTTGATGAACAAAAGAGGAATGAGTTATTCCGTATAAGAGTGTGTCTAAACATACTAATATAGATATATTATTTGATCTGGGTTCCCAAGTAAACACAATATATGAATCACTTGTCAAGAAGATGGGTCTTGAAATGAAACAACATCTGAATCCTTATCCTCTTGGTTGGGTATGTGATAAAGAAAAACTTAATGTCACCAAACAATGTAGGATCAAATTTGTTATTGCTTCAAAGTTCATTGATGAAGTGGATTTGGATGTTGTACTAATTGATATATGTGGCATAGTGATGTGAATTCCTTATCTTTATGATAAAAAAGAAGTATTCTTTCCTCATGAGAACAAATACCACCTTACTAAAGGGGGAGTGGAATATATTGTTAGAGCTCACAGCATGATGGTAAACAAAACACTTTTTAGTGCAGGGCAAATGAAAAGAATCATAGACACTAATAAGAGATATGTACTCATGGTCATCAGAGAGAAAGATGTCGGGACATACGATGCTTTCCAAGGGTGTGATCCATCTCATAAAAAGGAATTAATTGATATTGTATCTAAGTATGATGATATTTTTTAGGAACCATATGGATTAACTCCTAAGAGGGAAATCCAACATGAGATACATATTCAGTAGGATTGTCCTCTTCCTAATGTGGGCATGTATAGGATGTCAGTTGTGGAGATGACAAAGATCAAGAAGCAAGTACAAGGCTTATTGGATCAAGGGGTCATCAAGACTAGTTCATCCCCTTGTGGTTCTCCGATCATGATGGTGACAAAGAAGGATGGCACATGGTGAATGTGTGTTGATTACCGGACCTTAAATAAAATCACAGTGAAAAATCGATACCCTCTTCCTCGTATAGATGATTTACTTGATCAATTGAAGAATGTTATATATTTCACTAAGTTAGATTTGCATAGTGGATATTATCAAATCAGGGTCGCAGAACATGATGCATGGAAAACTGCCTTTAAAACCAAACAAGGTTTATTGGAGTGGTTTGTTATGTCATTTGGGCTTTGTAATTCTCCAACAACTTTCATGCATGTGATGAGTGATGTATTCAGGCCTTTCCTAGATGACTTTGTGATTTTGTATTTAGATGACATTCTTATTTTTAGCAGGACTTGGGGTGAACATGTGAGGCATGTAAATCATGTATTGGATACTTTGCAAAGGGAAAAGTTGTATGTAAAATTGTCTAAATGTGAATTTGGCAAGACTGCACTTGTATATTTAGGTCACATTGTAGGAGGAGGACAATTGAAAATTGATCCTTACAAAATTGATGTAATTGTAAAATGGCCTGAGCCAAAGAGCGTAACTAAAGTCTGACGCTTCTTAGGTGCAGTCTAGTATTGGAGGAAATTCAGTCCCAACTTCTCCTTTATAGCAGCTCCTCTGCATGCCTTAACTGGTGTGAAGAACACTTTTCAGTGGGAAGGAAAGAAACAAAAATGTTTCAACATTTTGAAGGAGAAGATCAGTACGACACCAATATTAGCATTATCGAATCTTCAACATACTTTTGAGATCGAGATAGATGCCAACAGGTATGCCATGGGTGAAATATTGATGCAATATTGTAAGCCTATCTATCACCACTATGTAAATTTTAACCAAGTTGTTTTTAACTATCCTACATATGATAAAGAGTTGTATGCATTAGTCCAAAGCATAAAGAAATGGAAGCACTACTTGTTAGGGAAGGAAACAATCATACATATAGATCACCAACCCTTACAGTATCTTCAATCATAAACCAAATTGTAACAATATATACATCACATATGCATGGGTTTTCTATAGCAAATTCATTTGGTAATCAAGTACAAAAAGGGTACAAGTAACAAGGTACTTCATATTCTTTCTAGACCTCCTATTGTTGCTTCTATTGTTTTGAAGAATACTTCTTTATCTCATGATAGCTATGTAGAACAATATGCCATCAATGAAGATTTTAAAGAAGTATATGAGGAGCTAACCCTTGGTGCACAGGTAGAGAACTATTTTCTGCAGGGAAATCTACTCTATCATCTTGGAAAGCTATGTATTCCTACAAGTGAACGAGTCCATGCAATATGAGAAGATCACACTTCTCTTGTGTCTAGGCATTTTCGGGTAGAAAAAACTATGGCTCATTTGTAGAGGTTTTCTTACTGGCCTCAAATGAAAGTAATTGTAACTAAATATGCAAAGGGGTGTGTGATGTGTTCTACTTGTAAGCCCACTAATAGAAAACTGGGGCTATACTCATCACTTCTTGTTCCATCCCATTCATGGGAAAGTATCTCCATGGATTTTGTAGGGGGTTTACCAATGAACAACGGGGGTCATGATTAATTGTATGTTGTAGTGGATAGGTTCAGGAAGATGTGTATCTTGATGCCATGAAAAAAGTAGACCACTCTTGAGCAGACTGCTAATCTCTTACTTCAGTATGTTTGGGTTCACTTTGTATTACCCACATCCATTATATCGGATTGAGATCCTCTATTCCTTGGGGAATTTTGGAATAGTATGTGGAGGATGATGTACATCAAATTGAAGAGGAGCACTACTTTCCATCCACAGACTGACATAAAAACAAAGGTGGTAAACCGAACAATGGTACTTTTTCTTTGAGGCTACTGGAACAATCATCCCAAGTTATGGGATGAACAGATACCCCATGTACAACATGTGTACAACTGAGCTTTACATTCATCCAATCAGAGTTCACCTTTTGAGACATGTTTTTGGTAACTACCAAAGGTTTCTTTGGACTTGATGTATGGGAGAGATAGCGATGTGAATGAAGAATGAACAGAGGACAAAGTCCGCAAGTTCATCCAAAGGATCCAACAGATACACCAGTAAGTTAGGGAACAATTGGAGAAAATTTAAGCATAGTATAAAGCTCAGCATGGCAAGAACAGGGTTGATCATCAGTTTCAGGTTGGAGACTGGGTATGGCTTCACATAAAAAAGGAGATATTGAAGGGTTAAGGCAAGAAAATCAAGCCCATATGTTATGGACCCTTCACTATCTTGGAGAAAAGTGGTACCAATTCTTTTTGTATGGATCTTCCACCTTACATGCATATTTACTCAATTGTGAACGTTAATATCCTGAAACATTTTGAGCCTCCCTTGATCATGGAACAAGATGTGGAAGTTTCAATACCTTCATTTGATGAGTTTTCACTTGAGTACTTAGATGATTTACATGAATATATCATCCTAGACAAGAGGACAAGGACTTCACACAGAGGTGATGTTGATTATCTTTGAGTAAGCTTAAAAGGCACACATCCAACCAAGGCAAAGTGGATCGAGAAGGAAAAAGTGAGGGGACTCTTCCCTCACTTACATATTGATTGATGAAAGATTTTGGTGGTCCAAAAATCTTTGAGTGGGAAGGAATGATCCAAAAAGGATCCAGAGAAGGCTAAGAACAACTCAGAACTCACAGAGGAAACTCAAAATGCTCAAAATGGCTCCAACAAACAGAGAAAGGGAAAAGCTTAAAAGTTCCCAAAACTTATTGAAAATGGCATGATCGCAAGGAGCATGTGGCAAGATTCCTAATAGTGCAACTGGCGCTTCAAACAAAGTTATGGATTGAAATATATTCACGGTCAAAGTTTGGTCAACCTAGATCAGTCAGTAGGGGATGAGTCAACATCCGTACTAATGACGTCAGCATTTGTATGGATGACGTCAGCATCTATACAACACACATGGAAGGAACATGGAAGTGACACATGGCATGATGGCGTCAACATGATGATGTTGAAGTACCAGAGGTTTCCATGTGTCACCCTATTTTTAGTGTTTTGAACCGATCTGTGGACCAATCCGATCATGCCATGTGGCAGTCCGTAGAGTCCATACAAATGATGTGGCATGATGATGTGGCACACTCACATGGTGTGTTGAATTGGCAGGGGGAAGCATGGCCAAATGAGAGGCTTCCACGTGGCCAAATCATGGGCTTCCATGAGGCAGGTGGGAAATGCACAAGGACAACCCGTGAACGAAATTTGAAAAAAACAATAGTTGGTAGGTCTGCCAAATTTGGCAGACCACGCCAACTATAGCCATAGTTACATATTGTTGGAGAAATTTCTAGCGCCACTGCTAAATATAATAGGAATAGATATACTATATACATCATATAACAATACCAAACCAAAAGGATAGTTCATGGAGCTTGATGTCGAAACCTCCGCCATCCTCTATGCCTTAATACATTTGGCCCTAACCACTAGGCCATGGGTACCACATGGGGTATAATGGCCAGTTTTATTATTAAAAAGTGTATCCACCCAACCACGGGGGAGGAGGTGCGTGAACCGTACAACATTTAGGGCACACTTTTCAATGCAAGGTACAACCATCATTGCAGGTTGTAGAGGGCACAACAACTAAGAAAAACCTATTATTGGGTCCGGGAGTGCCAGAGTCGGATCAAGGCATGAAGACAGTCATTTTTGGGTAATTCGACGCTAAAAATTCAGTGCTGTTGTCAGTTTTCTGTCCTGAGCATTATTTTTGTAGCCTGATTTTAGAATGATGTGTACTTATGTATTTTTCCAAATACTTTTGTTGAATTAATGAAAGAGCCTACCCATTTGAGACCAAGACCTGGAGTGGTAGTCCACTAGGGACAAACTTCGTTATCAAGTTTTTTTGTTCAGATTTGATGCTTATGTCTCTTCATTTTTAGTTTTCCCTTCTTTAATGGTGCACTTTAATTTATGCTCATTTAATGCCATTCTTTATAAGTCACGATGAAAATATCTCGGATCAAAGATGGAGAAAGGGGTAAACATTCACAAGGAAACTTCCAGAGGAAGGCACTTGGAAAGTATAAATAAGAGAGAAAGGGACTCCTATTAGCACCTACCTACCTTTTAAACATTATTGAATATCTATTTTTTGAAAATTTATTTGCAGGTACAATATTTGAAAAATCTGAAGTGGTAGGTCTGGCATTGAAGATACCATTTTGGTAACTACCAAAAATTCAAGCACAAGGTCGGCCATTCCTATAATATTTTGTAGCCCCATTTTAGAATGATGTGTACCATGCATTTTCCAAATACTTTGTTGAATTAACAAGAGCCTACCCATTTGAGACTAAGACTGAGTGGTAGTCCACTAGGGACAAACTTCATTATCAAGTTTTTTTGTTCAAGATTTGATGCTTATGTCTCTTCATTTTTAGTTTTCCCTTCTTAATGGTACCCTTAATTTATGTTCATTTAATGCCATTCTTTATAAGTCACAATGAAAAAAATCCCAGATCAAAGATGGAGAGTGCAACATTCACAAGGAAACTCCAGGAAGGCACTTGGAAAGTATAAATAAGAGAGAAAGGTACTCCTATTAGCACCTACCTACCTTTTAAACATTATTGAATATCTATTTTTGAAAATCATTTGGCAGTACAATATTTGAAAAAATCAAGTGGTAGGTCCGAGGCCAAATGGGTTGGTCCTAAGGAATGAAATTCTTTGTGCTCGACGTGAGAGGAATGAAACAACATTTCCGTAGGTTATCTCAGAAGATATATCACAAATAAGTACTGCACATCCATGGGCCATAAAGTGGAGGAAAGCATCGCATTAACCTACGATTTGTATAAAGGGAATCACACATTTGTAGAAAGGGAAAGAAGGAAGATGATTGTTCCAAGTTGCAGGATCTTAGGAGAGACTGTGACTTGTTGGCATGATATTTGAGGCATCAGATCAGTTACAATGTGCAAAGGTAATTCTATATGATTATAAGGTTATATATTAGTGATATTTTGGAGCATTCTTAAGGCATGACTTAGTGAGGTTTGGTATATTCCCTCTTGAATGTATGTTATTTGTTGTAGAGTATGATTTGAGGTAGTACTATTGAAAAATATTGTTGGTGTATGTTTGAGTGTTATTGATATATCTTGTGTCACATTGTGAGAGGTGTATTTTGATAATATTGGTATATGGTTAATACATGCTTGATTCCACATAACATTGAGGTTGTGACACATGGTTTGATGTAAGGATCTATGGTATTTAGTTTATGGATAGTGTGATGTTTTCCTAGAAGCCCTTTGTTGGTTATATTGGAGTATGTTTTTGGTGCATGGTTGATGAACTTGTTGTAGTACTTGGTTGTGATTAGTACATGATTTATATAGGCATGTGTGGGTGATGGTTGTGAGATTTTATGAGTATTTTTTTTTATGAACATCTCAGTGATATTGTGCATATGGTTGATAGTTGATTTGGTGATTAGATCTGGTTTGGCTGATGATATTATTGGTATATATTGTTGGCACAAGGATTTTGGTTTTTTTTTTTTGGTACAGGTTGTTATAGATTGTTTTACAGGTTGACATGATAGTGATAGTTTGACAGAAGCAGAGAGAGTGAAAGTGAGACTGGGTGATTTTATGGTATTCTATGAGTTGTCGTGAGGATAGATGTAGACATCCATGAGTGTTAGTTAATAAGGGTGTGGATACATATGTTTTAGAGTATATATAGGTTGCATATCTGAAGGAAAGATTTGAAGAAGTACAGTACATGTTGTGACAGAGTGTTGGTACATGTTGACAATGGTAGTGATTGATTCATTGATAGTGAGAGGGTGTTCACATTTGGAATTTATATTTCAAGGAAGTTGGGCAGGGAAAGGAAAGGGGGTTGTAGAGTCCTTCCAGTTGGATCCGAAGAATCAGGGAGTTGGGCCATCCTTCAGGTTGGATCCTGAGAACTAGGTGGTTGTAGCCACCTTTTGGTTGGAGTTAGAGAACTCAGGGGTTTGGAGCCTCCTTCTGGTTGGAGCCAGAGAATTAGGGAGTTGGAGCTTCCTTCATTTTGGAGCCTAAGAAATGAGGGGGTTGGAGCCTCCTTATGGTTGGATCCAGAGAATTAGAAGCTGGTGCTTCCTTGAATGTAATTCTTTGACACATAGGAAAATAATTTTGTTGTCTTCTCCCACATTGGGTTTCCACGTAAAATACTTGTGTATTGTGTAATGTGTGAATGTGTCTATTATTTCTCATTATCTGTGATGGATGTTAATGTTTATGATGAAATAATATATTGATGATGAATTTATGAACATTGTTGAATAAGTTAAAATAATATGTATTGTGGTTAAAAATATTAATAAGTGGTATAAATGTTTCATTACTAATTCACCCACCCTCTCAGTAATCCAACAATGGGTATCGAAGAAGGATCCTTCCAGAAATAGTGTATCCACTGGAAGGAGATCATGGAATACACTGAGAATAGAGTACCAAGGTTTGATGATTAGAGTGTTATTGAGTATGAGATATGGAGCAGAAGGATGAAAGTATTTTTATAGGCACAAGGATATGATATTTTCCAATCAGTTATTACAGAATATGATAGTTTAAAAAGTGAAAACACTGTAGCCAAGAAGGAACTAAAATGAAATAAAAAAATTGCAATGGATTTGATTTTGGAAGGACTGTATGATTTAGTAAAGAACAAAGTGGGTAAATTTTCATCAGCTAAAGAGATTTTGGATAAGTTACATAATATCTATTCTTCACTCATCATAGAGTCAGAGTGTAACGTACCCAGCCATCCTAGGGTCGGGGCATGCTACCTAAAATATCTACTCTGTTCAAACTATGATATCAATATATATATATATATATATAATGAAAATGTAACATATATAAACATTATGATCATACACAGATTCATGTGGAAGTGATAGTAAATACATACATGCAATAAACACAAGCATTTTTTATAAACTTCAGACATGTACTTAAACATAGCATGTAAAATTAACATTGAATTCATACTTATATTTTTATGAGAAGACCACCAACTACATGCGGACCTTCCATGAATCTCCCAACCTTAGACCATTCTGATCCAAGCTATCAGCAGTGCGTCACCCCTGAGCTAGGACTAAACTCCATCAGGGTAAAGGAAATCCTAGGCTAGACTAAGACTATGGAAAGTTGCATGATGCAATAGGAAGGATTCCCTCGAAGGAGCCTACTTATGCCCACCGATCACATAATATAATTCCCCACATGCATGTCCCACCCCGAGAATATACACTTTCACTGTTCCATAGTCAATTGACTTCTCCACTTCCCTTCCAGGGCTTAAAAAACAGGCCAAATCATGAATTCTCATATATTTGTAGCTATTGTTGGACTCCCTCCAGGAGAAATCTCTTCCCCGACAATCTCTCTCACATAGAGATATTTTCTCATACGAATGACAACCTACTTCTTCAATCCATAGGCTTGACAACCCATGTCTTCAAAACCACAGGCCTAAAAACATGCTTCTTCTATCTAGATCCTAATTCAAATGGGTAACCAAAGTAGAAAAATTGGGTAAGGCAAGGTACGGGCTCAACAAGAATACCAGTGCGCACATGATACATAGGTTCACAATGGCAGAGGGTTCAACAATGGTGGAAAATGGATGAATTTCTTCCCGTTCAATGCATGAGATAATGGGGCAAAGGATCCAAAAACAAATGAACTCTCCACATATATTTTCATTCATCTTGGATGACACATGACTCTCCCAAATCTCATTCCACTCCACTTGGACTTCGTTCCTCTCCCAAAAGGAACTTAGGATAACAAGGTTTATTTCCCAATCCTTATTATTTTAGGAAATACATTATAATATTCCCTTGGTTTAATCCCTCAATATTGGCCCCTTTTTCCTATCATCTCAGTCGCATTCCCTTTCCCTTCCTAGTGGATCTTATTCCCCTTTAAATATTTCTTTGTGGTTGGTCTACACACAGAGATTTAATTATATTAATGATGTGAGTAATTATATATACAAAATCAGGCTCCTTGGCCTTCAACATGCAGGCTCTTTGGCCTAATAAACACATAACCCTCCCAACTTATAAACACTTGGCTCACTAGCCTATAAACATCATTACAATTAAGTAGGGGCTCAACCTTGGGTTATTACAATCCCCTTCCCTTATCTATGC
>SNQJ01S0185526.1:0-18719 GCA_010110895.2 Picea sitchensis | reverse complement strand
ACGTTCTTGTGTACTTCTTTGTAATTATGGTTTCTACACTTATGAGGTTGTCTGAAGCCCTACACATGTTCCAGGTGGATATTGGTGGCATCCCACCTAATCCAAATGGTTTATTTTGTATGTTTTCATGTCAACACATCTTTTTGTACTTCCAAGGCCATTTTGGGGCCCCAAATTGTGTTTTTTTGGATCATCACAATCAAATTGTAGACATAGTCATATTTTAATGGTGTAATGTGTAGTTCTCAAAAATACCTTTTCAACAGGTTATCACATGCCTAAAACGGAGGTCGTATGCAACATTTACAACCTCGAGAAGTTGAGGTACCAACTTACTCATAGGGGCCCACATAACTTTTGGTGTTTCATCTCCTAGGGTTAGGTTTTTGGATGTCTAGGGTTTTTGCATTCATGAGTAATGTTAAAAACGCCTCTGGAGCCTCATTTTAATCATTCTTCTAAGACGAATGTGCATAGCAGCGACATCTCTTCTCAAAGATAACTACCACCATTCGAGCAAGTTATTTACAGTTCTGTAGTTTTACAGTTTCACCCTATTTCATTTAATCAATAAAAGTTATTGTTCATTGTATATATATTTTTGTTCACCGTATCTTTGTGTTATTGTATTTAGTTTGTTATTCCTTTTGTTCCGCTCGTAAATCTGGATCACGTTGTGAAAATGTGTGTCTTCAAATTGGACAGTACCACCTAAAATCCCATATGTTTTCCATCGACATGGGTGGTTGTGACATTGTGCTAGGAGTTGAATGGTTACGCAATCTAGGACCCATGCTCACGGATTTTAAGGAATTAACCATGCAATTCCACCAGGAGGGACAATAGTATCAATTCCAAGGACTCACAATAGGTTCTCTTGAGATCATCCATTCCCATGGAATGGAAAATATTCTCAAGAAAGTTCATTCATGTATTATTTCCCAACTCCATTCCATTCAAGCAGTTGAGACAAAATTCATGCATCCTGACCTCCAATCTATCATCTCCAAACACCAAGTTTTTTTTCCACTACTTAGGGAATTCCCCCTTCCCCCGGTGTTCATGATCATTCCATTCCCCTTGTTCCTGATAGTCTTCCTCCCAATGTTCACCCTTACCATCATCCCTTTTCCCAAAATAATGAAATTGATAAAATCATGCAGGAGTTTCTCCAAGCGAGTATTGTCCACCCTAGTACCAGCCCCTATTATTCTCCTATGGTCATGGTACTCAAGAAAGAAGGTACTTGGTGCATGTGTCCTGAATTTCATGCCCTCAATCAACTCACTATCAAAGAAAACTTTCTCAGTCCTGTAATTGATTATCTCTTGGATGATTGAGTGGTGCTCAGTACTTTACTAAAATTGATCTTCGTTCTGGCTACCACTAGGTACGTATGAAAGAAGCAGACATTCCCAAGATTGCCTTTAGAACTCATGAGGGTCACTATGAGTTCTTGGTCATTCCCTTTGTCTTGTGTAATGACCTCTCCACCTTCCAAAGCCTCATGAATCATGTATTTCGTCCTTTTCTCAGTCATTTTGTCTTATTTTTCTTTGATGATATTCTCATCTATAGTAAAAATTGGACATCAATCTCACCCATGTGGATCAAGTTCTCCATCGACTCTCTCAGCACCAAATTTTCCTCAAACAATCTAAATGTGTCTTTGGAGCCTCAGAAGTGGAGTACCTTGATCATATTGTGGGAAAGGATAGTGTATGGGTGGATCCTAAGAAAATTGAAGCTATGCAGGATTGGCTTCGCCCTAAAACTCTTAAGAGTTTGCGTGACTTTCTAGGTTTAACATGTTATTATCACAAGATTTTTAAGAAGTGTGGAAAAATGGCATCACCTCTCACTACTCTCCTTAACATATGTTATCACCTCTCACTTCATCATTTTGTAAGGAGAGTAGTCTTGGTGATGCCATATGTTATGTGCACGACTCTGGTCCTAGCCCTTCCCAACTTCACCAAGACTTTTGTCTTGGAATGTGATGCTTCCAGAAAAGGAATTGGGGCAATCCTCATGCAAGATGGTTGGCCTTTGGCATTCACCAACAAACAAATTTTAGATATACATTTGGGACAATCCATCTATGAAAGGAAATGTTGGATATTCTGCATGTCGTGGATCTTTACCATCCTTATATATTGGGGAAATGTTTCCATATTAAAACTTATCACCAAAGCCTCAAGTATTTTCTAGAACAAAGAATTTAATCCCTAGAGCAAAAACAATGGGTCACTAAGCTCTTTGGCTATGATTATGAAATCATTTACAAGAAGGGAAAATAAAATGTGGTCGTTGATGCTCTTTTCCAAAAATATGAAGAAGAAAGGTTCCTTTTTTTTATCTCCTTCATTGTACCCGATTAGCTCCAAGCTTCTCATTAGGAATGGTTTCAAGATCCCAAAATCTCTAGCCTGATCCAGAAATTGCAAGCAAATTATCTAGCCTCTCCAAGTTACT
The DNA here is from genome assembly GCA_010110895.2 of Picea sitchensis. Classification (NCBI taxonomy): domain Eukaryota; kingdom Viridiplantae; phylum Streptophyta; class Pinopsida; order Pinales; family Pinaceae; genus Picea; species Picea sitchensis. The sequence continues at coordinate 16,244 of SNQJ01S0185526.1, read as the reverse complement.
CTTGGCACAATAATGAACTTCGCTACAAAAGTCGTCTATATTTAAGCAAACAATGACAACTTAAATCTATAGTGCTTTCTGAGCTTCATGCTTCACCCACCATTGGGCATTCAGGGTTTACCAAAACCTATGAAAGGGTAAAACATTATTTTTTGGGGATGGTATGAAACAAGACGTCTACACCTTTGTGGATGAATGTTATGTCTGTCAACACAACAAGGGAGAAACAATCAAATCCCCTGATACACTCCAACTCCTTCCAATTCCCCTTCTATTTGGTGGGATATTTCTATGGATTTCATTGTGGGCCTACCTAAATCGGACAACAAGACAATCATCATGGTGGTCATTGATGGTCTTTCAAAATATTCTCATTTATGTGCTGTGCAACATCCCTTCACCACCTCCATAGTGGCCCAAGTTTTCATGGATAATATCTTCAAACTTCATGGCATATCGCATTCTATTGTCTATGATAGGGATCCCACATTCACCAATAGTTTTTGGCTAGAATTGTTCAAGCTACAGGGCACCCAATTACATCTCAGCATCGCCTGTCATCCCCAAACTGATGGTCAAACTAAAATTGTCAAAAAAAAATTGGAAACATATTTAAGGTCTTTGGCATCTGATCGCCAACATCAGTGGACTTAGTGGTTACCACTAGCTCAATGGTGTTACAACACATATTACCATACAACCACTTGAATGAATCATTTTGAAGTAGTATATGGAAAAAATCCGCCATCAGTTATCTCATACATGCAAGGTGTCTCCAAGGTTCAGTAGGTTGAAAAAAATATTACAGTACACGAGGCCATTCTTTGTACCCTCAAAAAAAATTTGGTGATGGCTCAAAATTGCATGAAGCAACAAAGACGATCAAGGTCGTTCTAAACATCAATTTGTTGAAGGGGGGTAGGTGTTTCTCCATCTGCAACCTTATAAACATACTTCACTCGAAGCTGAACATTGTTAGAATCTTGCTCCCAATTTTATGGTCCTTATTCCATTCTCAAGTGAGTGGGGATCATCGCCTAATAATGATCCATTCAGGATAAAACTCTTTTAAATTATGCTTTCATGTGGAGGACTCCAATATATCTATTTTCTCCATAGTATTCATAATCAAATGCTCCAAGCCTATATTTAGGTTCCTTCTTTGACTAGTGATCCAATCAACAACTAAATTTTAGTCCCCAAATATCTGCAACCCAATAAGCCCCATTTCAACTACTCTACCAACCAAAATAAGGATGGCTTTAACCTCTATCATATTATTTCTTCTAGACACCAAAATGCAAGTGAAGGAGAAGAGGTGCATATCTAAAAAATACATAACCCCTCTCACTCCACAACTGCTTAGATTTCCTTTGGATGCACCATTAGAAAAACACCATGGTCTGTTTGTGTCAATGTGCATAGCACCTACTTACCTCAAGGATTTAACCAAAACCTCCTTTCAACGTCCATAAAATGCAACTATGTCATGTGGAATACCTAAAGCAAACTAATACCCCTCCATCAAATATTAACTCATTCCTTATTCTCCACAAAACCCAACAAACATATGAAAACATCGTTCCACCCAATTAAAAAATGCACAAGAGAAACCAAGATGAAGCATCATCGACCTAACATGATATCAACTAACCATATTGTATGCCTTAGATAAGTATATTTTGATGATAAAGAAGGAACTATTCCTTACCTTGATAGTATTAAGGAATTCTTGAGAAATACCTATGGCCTCATGAATTTTCCTACCATTAATAGAAGAAAACTACTCACTTTAGGTGGTAGGTGATAGCTCATTCTTGAGACTTCTAGTAATAATCATGGATATTATCTTATACACTGCATTACACAAACTTGATATAGGTATAAAATCATCGCAATATTTAGGGATGTACTTCTTCATAATCAAGGCTAAAAATGTATAATTTATTGCCCCTGGAACCTTACTAACAAATCCAAATTCCTTAATAACCTACACCAAATCTTTTCCTACCAAGTAAAATAAACCTTCATAGAATTCAATAAACCAACCATAAATACTTGGGCTCTTATCCTTTTGGAAGAATTCAATGACTCCCTCCAACTCTTTCTTTGTGATCTCTCTCATGAGAGTCATATTGCAATCATGATTTACAAAAATGTGAAAAAATGATGTCATTTGAACTATCTTGACGATATTTGATCTAGGAGGTTCCTTAAAGAGTTGGTTGAAATGATTTGTACCAACCTCAACCATCTCAACAAACCTATGAATTTTGTCTCACACATAATTCTTAATACTCTAAATGGTATTGATATTTTTCCTCATCTCTTCATAGTTGTGAAACAATAGGTCACTTTCATCCCCTTGAGCTAACTAGGGCACTTTGGTTATTTTCCTCCCTTTTACTTCTTCCCTATCAAACAACTCTTTCTTTGATGCTTCCAATTTCTTTAAGTCCCTCATATATTCCTCATTGAAGGTTCTGTTCATATTATATTTGAAAATATTAAAAATATCCTCATCTAAAATCCAATGTTTCTCTTCTGAGTCTTTATATTTAGCTTTGTCTCATTCAATGGTTTTCCAATTTACCATCTTAATATTGTCATTGAATTGAAACATTGAAAATTCATCTCGATGAGCATCGATTCACTATGAACCAAATATTTGAATTATATATCCTTCAACTAATGAGGGTTGAATTTAAAAAGGCCACAAGGCTTATGTTATGCTTATTATTAGACAAACCACCCTCACCTATCTAAGATGCTATTCGACCCACTTGATCAACAATGTTTTTTTCTATAAGGAACCTATCTAATCTTTTTTAGACACCCCCACTTTGAGCTCCATTGTTTCTCATGTAGGATTAAGGATCAAGGGCTCTATGTCACAAAGTATATCCTCATCAATATTTTGGGCTAGCAAATCCACCAATGGCTGGACATCCTCCTATTTCTCCCGACATTTGACCTTTCCTCAAAATGAAATCCATTTCACCTCCGACCATAATATTTTCCTTTATCAAAACCAAGTCCTCAAATAAGGACTCCTAGAAAAACTCCCTTGCACTAAAAGGACCATATACATTAATGACATTAAAAAATCTATATGTATCTAGAGAGAATAGCTACACACAAATAATTGAATGTAGATAAGAGACACTTCTAGATTGCAATTACTTAAATGAACCTACCACTAAACCTCCATATCTTCCCTTGACACTAATGTCTTCAAGATACACCTTGGAAAGGTTTCCAAAAAAAAGACCTTTTGCTTTATGAACCTCAAAAATAGTCTCCAAGATTACATAACCTCTAGATTATTTGAAGTCACCAACCATTTCAAGGGGATTCTCTTATATGAACTCCCCAATCCCCTAATGTTATCAAAGAACTAAACAATTTTAAACCATTTGAGTGGGCTTTGCCTACTCTAATGTCCCCTTTAATAGTCATTTTCCTCCTTGATAAAACCTCACGATTAGCTTGCTTCATTGCATGGGTGAGAAAATATATCCTACTAAGCCCTCCCTAACTTCCACTCTAATCCAAACCTAGTCCCCCCTCCATCCTTAACCCAATCATTTTCATTGATTTAAAATGATATTATGTATTTTAATATAACATAATACCCAACCCACAGGGGTTTGGTCTAGTGGCCAGCGAACGTACTGTTAAGGCGTTCGTGTTGTTACACAGGTCATGAGTTCAAACCTCGATTTATCCAGAGGCGTAATTGCAGGCTGTGTGATTCTCCCTAGGGGTTAAAAAGTAGCTAACAGGATTCGACCCCGTGTCATGCGAGTACGATACTATCACGGTTGTCGATTCCCCTATATATATATATATATAACAGAATACCCATCCAATGAATACAAAGCATCAATACTCTATGTACTCTCCACATATTTTTTCTTTGGATTAATATTTTTTTCTTTCATATAACCACCACCCCTCTACCCCCACTCCCAGAGAAGGAAAAATGTCCTACGAATTTGGATCCTTATCCACCTTCCTACCCTCAAACCTTTTTAGTGGATAATTTTTCTATCTAGAAAGTTGTTAGTCTCAATCCCCTCTTCTTAATCATCTTCCAAGTCCAAATCTACCAAAGGTGGAGCCTCCTAAATATGTTTATTCTTTTACATGTTGGAGCCCTTCCTTTTAATCATGTCCACAAAGGTGATGAGATTATTTTTAGCAATAAAATATTTCCCTTCATGTGAAACACTATACCTTATTATATCCTCCTCATGCACCTCTCTCAACAATCTCTTTTTGAACTGAGTGTGATATCCTTAACTTTGGCTAGGTCTTGTAAAAAAAAATTGACACTAATGGAAGAAGTCTCTTTCGAGATTGACTTGTCATTGGAACTTGAAGGTTGAATTGATTGATGTTTGATATATTCAATAAGAAGGTATGTTTGAAACACATCCTCCATCCCCACTTTGCCCATCTCATCCTCATGTAGAATATATTTCTTTGGGAAAGTGTGTCTTAGATGTCCATATAGGTGACATATGGAGCACTAAATGGAATATTCACATATTCTATCTCTTTTACATATGACCATTTCGCAATTGTATATCACATCCATCTAGCAAACCATCACCAAGATTCATCTCCACGCAAATATTTTTCATGAATGTTTTAATCATTGTTATGGTTTTCCCATTGAAATACAACACCATTCCCAACTTGTTACCAATTAAGGTTAGGTCCCTCTTTGACTAAAGTACCAAAGGAATTGAATAAGGCTTCACCCACAAAGGTTGTATGCCTACCTAGTCTCTTATAGGATCAAACAAAGGCATCCACTCCTTTATGGATACAATAGAGATATATTCATACCATTTACCCCTCATAATATGTTGAAACACACACTGACACTAAGAGGGGGGGGTGAATCAATGTCTTGAAATTTTGGACAATTTTCAAACTTTATTAGATTACCTAAATTAACTTAATAACATATATATATTTCAATTACTTATTATAAATATATATATTAGTTATAATAACACAAATTGTATAAAAAAGAATAAGTAGCATATATCTATTAAAATTGAATAAGTACATATGATACCAATCGTCAAACTATTCAACACCAACTAAATAAGAGAGATCCAACTCTCAGATACAAGACCCAACTTGTAGTTCTCAGATCCAACTGAGATGTGAGGAATCCAAACCTCATAACAAGACCCATATTGTAAATAGGAACCAACCTGATGATTTTTCATTCAATCCATTGTATTTATATTTGATACACTCAGATACATCTTTTTCCAACACAAGATTTTGCTTATATAGTCATTCAAAATGTGTATGACATTGAAACAACGTGTATTTCTATGCACCTATTCATTTCAGTGATAATAATGTTATTTTAATAATGAATTTCTTACTTTATTATTATTCGTAATCCTTCATATCATGTTTATCCGTCCATTGATTAAGTAATTAATTCTCCATTCTCCCTTTTCATTTTCAAGTTTCACAATACCATGGGAAAATACCATGGGTTTTTAAACCAATGGAAAATACCATTTTACTTTTTTACTTTTTACGTAAATTCATTCTTTTTTCTTTTTATCTTTTAATACTCCTTTTCATGTAACTTTATTTTTTTTATTTTGAATTTACTTTTTACATAAAGTTACATTTTTCATTATTTTACTTTCGTATTTATTTTTACTTAAAAATCTGTTTCCATTTAACTTTTTCCTCTTTTGTATTTATACTCCATATATTAATATTAATATTCTCCATTAATATTTAATCTCCATATATTAATATTAATATTCTCCATTAATATTTAATCCATTTATATTTATATTTATATTTATATTCTCCATTAATATTTAATTCAATTTATCATATTGTAGCTTTCACATCTACCTTTCTTTTATATATCAATCCCTCTTCCATTTGATCACATTTATGGATCAAATCCTTATTTCGATCCTCAACCAATGTGTGTGAATTCCTTCTTGATCCTTCTCTATAGATTCTTCCGCTGCGAATTAACTTCCTCTACAATTCCTTCGATTCCATCCTTCGGTTGCTTCAACTTCCATTATAGACTGTATCTAGCCTTTATCATCGATTCATGTATTCAAGTCCTCAAAATCCTTTCACTGGGTCCCTATATTCATATGGTCGCAAACTGTAACCAAGTGCTTCTCCAGAAGTGCTTATTGTTCAAACCATGATAACTTCATCCAAGCACTCATTAGGTTCCATATGATTAATGGTTATGCCCTTAGCTCTAATCACTCGTTATTCCCACATAACCAAACTCATAACCCAGGGCTACTCAATTGAGTGCCAACAATGTCTAGTCTAACTTAATCGATGATGCATACTTAATTGTTCGTTGGATGGATGGTCCCCGTCATTTCCGGGGTTGGATTCCTAGCTTTTATCTCAATTATGTGGACCCCAAAATAAACCTATAATCGACACGTGGTTTTATGATCGATGACCCACAATATTTTTGGGGTTCTACCCCATGTTAAACTCTTCACACCTTTTTTATACAAAATATTTTTCCACCATTGATTTGACCTGTGGTCGGACGACTGGATCTACATCACATCGTTTTTCACCACCATTAAATCTGCGATGATGTTTTAATCCAGGATTGGAAAAACGGTTGAATTTATTCTACCTTCTACCATGAGATCTGACAATCCTTATTCAACCTCTTCACGACTCGACAGTTAGCGTCGGTATAACTCTACACCCCGTGATTCTAGACTTCTCCTAGATCTAACAGTCATCTTTTATTCAATCTTGATCGAACATTCCCTGTGTTTAACTTTTGTATCCATATCTTATTGAACTCTTCTTCAACAATTTATCCTGAGATTTATTCATTCCCTCGTCTTCAATCGAGCGTTCCAAGATTCACTTAGATCTATCTCCCTTCATTAATTATATCTATCTCACTTATATTTATTCATTACTTCTTTGTACTCCTCTGTAGCCCAATGTAATATTCCATTAGTAGAAATATCTCCAAGCATATTCATTGTTTGACTTGTATCTCCAACATCTTCAACATTCTAATTCTTGCTCAGGTTCACACCAATGAACTCCTTCATCTTTCTCCATATTTATAATAGCTTCAAACAATTGTTCCTCAGTACTATATCTTTGTTTGATCATTTCTTCAGACGTCCCCTGTATTCAACAAAATTTAAATTATGTGTTGTCGTGACTTATAGTTTATCCTTTGATACCACTCATCAAGCATATCCTTTTTATTTCTTGTTTTCCCATGTTTGATTATTGTCCATGTTTGATTCATGTTGCCATCAATGACAACACACAATAAATAATGCCAACAAAATATTCTCCTTATCCTTTGCAAATTGAAACACAAAGGTAATCCAACCTCTAGCCAACAAATGGAAAATAGGAGCATACCCCAATTGTTATCTCCAAACATTTTTAATCTGAACACTCATAGACTTCTTCAAAATCAATATACCAAGAAATTTTCCAACTACGGTCATGGCCTAGTACAATGGCACTTTATCTAAAACCATATCATGGCCCATTATCAGCTTCATCCCTACTGACCTAAGCTTAAAAAATAAGGTTTATTCTTCTTTCTCTTGACCAATCCCTTCAATCTAGAAACAAGATTTGTATTCCCTTTGACCTTATCTAAGAGAATAGTTTCTTCTTGACTTGCCTACTCAATAACCTTGTCTTTTTTACCACCCTTCTTATCATACTCCTTAAACCTTGAGTCTTCCACCTGTGACAAAATCCCCCGGAACATCATTTGCATTCAAGGACAAAGATAATATTGGCACCACTCTACACCTCTCATCATTTTCCTTACCCTCCACCTTAACCTAATTGTCCTTCTAAGTAGTATTATCTTCTTACCCCTCATCGATACATAACAGAGATATCTGACTTGAGCATCATGGTTCTGATTCATATATAAAAACCCCAAAACCTCATTTTGCTAGGATTTAATACCTTCTAAAAACTATAGCCGCTTGAGATAGGCAATGCCTCCTTTGATTTGTTTAAGACCTTTATTTGTATCCATATTTTTATTTTGGTTTCTCTCATGATTAGACCTCCAATACCATCCTAAACCAACTACCACCATTAACAAACGTATAAACCTCTCTAAAGCTCAAATCACCACTTGGTATTTTCAAACCAATAATTATATATATATAACCAATATATAATATTGTTTCAAACTCCAATATTAAGATTACAAGCATGTGAATCTTCTTTTTACTTATCCTACTTCTAAAATGCCTTGGTGCGTCATAAGGCATTGGTGATGTCAAGATGTAACATCTGAGTGGTCTGCATTAACTCTTTCATTCATATCTATGTGGTTTGCATTAACTATCCCATTCTTGTCTATTCTACCATACCATGCATCACACCCATAGGATATGTGGCCATATTATTATTTTTTTTTTAATTTTGTAATTTTTTTATTAAAAATTAAAAAATATATATATTAAGTAATATATTTTTTTATTAAATTTTTTAAAATAAATATCATTTCCAGGAAGGAGTATTTAGTACATATGTATGTGTGACCAATTACTAAATAAAATTTGAAATTTTAAAAAATATGAAAATCTGTTCAAATTTTAAAATATTCATTTAATTTTTATTTTTTTTTATAAAAATCATTTTAATAAAAAATTAAAAAAAAACTTTATAAGATTTTGGAGAAATCTTTTTTAAAACAATGAAATCAATTTTGTTTGACTCTGAATTGATTGTTATAATCCCTGCCGATCTGGATTTAGGAGCGAAACGAACTGATTAACAGACTAAATACAATAAACACAGAGATAAGAAGAATAATTCAAATATCCACAGAGCAATAACTTCTATTAAATAAAGAAATAGGTTGAAACTGTAAAACTGGAGAACTAAACTTGCTCGAATGGTGGTAGTTGTCTCGGAGAAGAGATGTGGATGCTACGCGCGTCTGATCATAATGGATTACAATGAGGCTCCATAGGCCCTTTTCATATTACTCATGATTACTCATGAATGCAAAAACCCTAGACATCCAAAAACCTAACCCTAGAAGGTGAAACGTTAAAAGTCATGTGGGCCCTATGGGTAAGTTGGTGTAATTTGGCACCTCAACTTCCTAGGGTCATAACTTTTGCATGTGACTTCTGTTTTAGGCGCGTGATAGCCCATTGGAAAGGTCTTTTAGAGAACTACACATTCTGTCGTCGGACTCTGACATCGTCTATAGTCTGACTGTAGAAAGCCAAAAAAACAATGTTTAGGGCCCCAAAACAGCCCTGAAAGTACAATGAGATGTGCTGACATGAAACATACAAAATAAGACAGTTGGATTGGGCGAGAGGCCACCTGTGTCCACATGGAGAATGTGTGAGGCTTTAGACAACCCCATAAGTGTAGAAATCACAATTATAAAGCAGTACAGAAAGACGTGATGAACAAAAATAGACACGAGGAGCCAGTTGGAATAGGTGGGTGGCCACCAATATCCACCTGGATCAATCCTCCCCCCTTAGGAAGCAATGGTCTCCATTGCATTGAGTTCCCCCACAAGGTGAGGAAACTTTTGTTGGATTTGGTCTCAAGTGAACCACTTGCCTTGGTGTAGGAGATGCCCTGCCTTGATAACCCGATAAAGCTGGATCCCCTGCTGGTGAGTGCCCTTGACCAGTGTGTCCACAATCTGATCGGTGGATGCTTGTTCCATGTAGTTAGGGTTGAGCTATGTTGGCGTCAGTTGTTCGATGATCTCAGAGGTGTTCAAAAATGGTGGAAAATATGGTCGAAGGAGGTCCACATTGAATACTGGATGTAGACCAAGGAAGGGTGGAATGTTGAGCTCAAAATAATTGCTACCCACGGCCTTGGTGATAGTGTAAGGCCCATAACGAATTAAGCAAAGCTTACGATGGAGCCCAGTGAGACGCTCCTTCTGCAAATGTAACCAGACTTTTTTTCCAACCTGAAACTGGTTTGGTACCCTGCGTTGATCATGGCATTTCTTATACTTAGCATTGGATTTTTACAAAATCTCCTGGACCTATTGGCGGATGTGTTGAATCTTCTCAATGAATCTGGTGGCTTTGTTGATTGCAGACTGATCAGGGGAAGAGTATGTTTGTGTGGTGGCAAGAGGAAGTGTAACATCAATGGTTCCCAAGGGTTGGAATCCCAGACCCACCTAAAATGGGCTATGGTCGATGGAACTATGGAGAGCCCTGTTGTAGCTTTGTTGGACATATTAAATACTCTCGTCCCATGTACGGGGATTCTTAGAATTGTACATGCGCAGGATGTGCACAATCATCTGATTGATGACCTCGGTTTGGCCATCGGTTTGGGGGTGGAAAGCAATGGATTTTGTGAGCTTGGTATCCAACAGAGAATAGAAACTCAACCAAAAGGTGTTGAGGAACCCGTTGTCTCAGTTGGAGATGATGGTCTGTGGTATCCCAAAGTGGACCCAAACTCGTTCGAAGAAGAGCTTGGAAGTATCTGCTACTATGACATTCTTCTTACAAGTTGTGAGGATGGCCATCTTCGAAAACCGATCAATGACCACAAACACACAGTCATTCCCGTGTTTGGTGGACGACAAACTAGACATGTAATCCATTGATCTGTATTCCCACGGCTTCTCGCGAATATGAAGAGGGGTGTAAAATCCTTTCTTCTTGATGGTTGTCTTGGAAATGGCACAAGCAGTGCAAGATCTGATATACTTGCTGATGTCATGTCGAAGTTTTGGAAAAAAAAAATGTTTCTAAAGAATGGCCACAGTTTTCTCTACGCCAAAATGTCTTTCCACCCAACTGTAGTGGGCTTCCCAAATCATCTTTGCAAGCTTGCTTGTAGGAACACAGAGATGTCCTAGGTTGCATAAGAGTCCATCCTGAATGTGAAAATCAGTGACAGTGGCTTATGTACCCAAGAGCTGATATGTGGTGGAAAAATCCAGATCTTGTTGATAAAGTTGGGGCCACTCCGATGCTTCATGCCCACGGGACTGGAGCACAGTGGTGAGTGCAGCCACAGGAGGTCGACTAAGGCAATCAGCGACATGATTGGAGATACATGTATTATACTTGATGTTGAGATGGAACTACTGCAGGTAGGTGGACCACTTTTGATGGTGGTCGTTCTGTAATTTCCCTTGTGTATGTATGAACTGCAAAGGCTTGTGATCAGTGTGTATGATCGTCTCTTTCCCTAGGATGTAATGTTTCCATTGACGACATGCTTGTACAATGGAATACATTTCCTTGTCATAGGTGGGGTATTTCCAGATAGTATCGGAGAGTGTCTCACTATGGTATGCCACAGGATGCCCATGCGGAGTGAGAACTGTGCCCACAACATAGTTAGATGCATCAGTCTCAATCTCGAATGGGTGTTGCAGTTCGGGCAAGGAGAGTATTGGAGTTGAGAACAAGCGATGTTTCAGATCATCGAATGATTTTTTATGCTCCTTCCACCATACGAACTTGGCCCTAACACTGCCCTTCGTCACCTGGCTGAGGGCCCATGGAATATGGGAGAATCCCAACATGAACCGTCGATATAAATTGTCTAGACCCAAGAAGCTTCGAAACTCGATCAGTGTGGTCGAGGCTAGCCACCCACAAATGAATTGGATATTTGTTGGATCAACATGTACCCCATTCTCATCAACAATGTAGCCAAGGTATTGGACCTTGTTCATGCCAAAAGATCATTTTTCTAAGTTGGCATAAAGCTTGTGTTGTCGTAGAGTGCTCAAAACTTGTTGAATATGTCGCATGTGCTCCTCCCACGTTCTGCTGAATATGAGGATGTCATCCAATTATACTACCACAAAGGATTTGGTGAAGGGTCTCAATACATCATCCATCAACCTCATGAAAGTCATTGGTTCATTTGTTAATCCAAAGGGCATGACTAGCCATTCATAGAGACCTTCTTTAGACTTGAAGGTTGTCTTCCAGACATCAGTTGGTTCAATGGAAACCTGGTGGTAGCCAAACTTCAGGTCAATATTGCTGAAGAATTTTTCCCCCTTGAGTTAGTCAAGAAGTTCATCAATCCTAGGAATGGGATTCCTGACTGTGATTTTGTTTAAGGATCTGTAATCAATGCAGATTCGCCAAGTCCCGTCCTTCTTCTGCACCAGTACAATCGGGCTTCCGCAAGGGGAGGAGTTGGGTCTGATGTGCCCCTTTTGAAGAATCTCTTGGATTTGACGCTTGATTTCATCATTCTCCATCAGTGAGTGTCGATAGAATGACCCATTAGGTAGAGGTGTGCTAGGGGTCAAATCAATGGGATGATTGACTTGGCAGTGTCTGTAGGTGAGGCAAAGATATCTATGTATTCTTCCACGATCCCATCCACTTTCTTCTACTACAAAGAGAGGCATTGTGTAGAGGCCATGGATGTGGTGGTGACCTTATGCTTACTATGAGCATGGATCAAAAATAAGATGAACTTCTCGGTCTGTGAAATGAACTTACTGCATTTCCTAGCAAAGATTAAAGAAATAGAAATAGGTGGTGCCACCTATGGGATCCTATACAACTGTCTACCCAAAGTAGTAATAACACTGCGGGGTCTAGATTCATACACAGCGTGACACTTCCACAAATATGGTTGTCCTAAAAGAACATCACATAATTCAAGGGCAGCAATATCATACAATACCTCATCTTTGAAAGGCTTGATGTTGTAGAGAAGACGACATTGTTGGTTGACACGGAGATCTCTTTCTTGACGAAGCCAGCTGATCATGTAGGGTTGTGGGTGTGGTTTCATTGGTAGGTCTATCTTCTTGACGACCTCTGATGAAATCAGGTTCTTCTTACTACCGTTGTCGACAATGAAATGAATCGGATCCTCCTTGACCCACATCTGCGAGTGAAAGAGGCGTTCCCCTTCCTCTGGTTCTTCTGGTTCGCTTGGCCAGAATTTGGTGGTAGCGACCATGGCACTGGGTTCAACATTGATAATCCGCTTCCCTCCTTCATGATTTGACTCTGAATCAGAATCGGTGTCTGACTCGGAAGCCTTTAGCTTGGCCACGAGGGACTGCTTGGAGCAACATTCATCGATGTTGTGCCAAGGACTTTTATGGTACTCACACCATTTTCCCGTGTTCTTCTTGGTCTTTTCGTTTCCCTTCTTGTGTTGCGGCTTGGATGGATTGTCCTAAGGGAGGCCATCTTGACTTGGTTCGTTGATGTGTGGGTTTGGGCTTCCTTTTCCCTAGTTCAGCTGTGAGGGTTTGCACATCTAGACTCTCATCGTTTATGCTTAAATTTCTTCTCGATCTTGACAGTGTATCTATAAGTCGTTCCCAACGAGGCGATGTCTAGGAACTCCACTTATGTTTGAATGTATCGATACAAATAGTCGTGGTACTTGAGCATCAGATGATGCTTAAAATATTTGATACTCAATTTGGTGCGTAGGGTATGGAAAATATTGGTCAATTCTGGTACTGTCTAGTCCCTTTCTTGACGTAGGGTGGTCCATCTGGTGTACTAGTCCTCGTAGCTCCCAACAGGGAAGTATTGTTCTTTAATGGCATCCCAGAAGGAATCCCATGTCGGTTCCACCAAAAAAATTGTAGATTCCTCCATGCCCCTTTGCTTAGAATAAGTATCCCACCAGTCTTTCACATGGGGAATGACCTTGAGGAGTGAAAAAGTGATCTTTTCCCAATCGGAAAAATTGTGGACCGAAAAATATCCTTCAAGCATATTCAACCATTTATCTATAGCATTTGCATCTATCAATCCTTCAAATAATGGAATATCAAAATTTACTTGTACCTTGAAGGGGTTGCATGGCCACTTGATGAAGATGTTTTTCCTGTGGGTAGTTTTTGAAGGATCTGTGCGAAGTTGTCCATCATTTATTTCCTTTATCGCATGAGGGCTTCCTCGAGCAACATTTTAATAGGATCTCTTGCTCCATCATCTTTCTTTTCATCTCGCATGGGTTGTTTTTGGGCTCGGCACGACCGATATGGTAATGGCTCAATTGGTTCGAGTCCCAACTTCTTATACCTAGACCTTGTTGGGGACATGCACGAAGAAAAATAAATGAAGAGCAGAAGGGTTTGATACCAATGATCGGGATTTAGGAGAGGAACACTAATTAACGGATTGAATACAATAAACATAGAGATAGGAAGAATAAAAAAAATGTGCAGTGAACAATATCTTCTATTAAATAAAGAAATAGGCTGAAATTGTAAAACTGCAAAACTGAAACTTGCTCGAATGGTGGTAGCTATCTTTGAGAAGTGATGTGGATGCTACACACATCTGTCTGAGCAGAATGGATTACAATGAGGCACCATAGGCCCTTTTCATATTACTCATGAATGTCAAAACCCTAGACATCCAAAAACCTAACCCTAGAAGGTGAAACACCAAAAGTCATGTGGCCCCAATGGGTAAGTTGGTGTAATTTGGTACCTCAATTTCCTAGGGTCATAACTTTTTCATACGACCTCCGTTTTAGGCATGTGATAGCCCATTGGAAAGGTATTTAAGAGAAATACACATTTTATTATTAAAATTTGACTCCATATATAGTATGATTGTGGCGAGCCAAAAAAAAACAATGTTTAGGGCCCCAAAACAACCCTGAAAGTACAACAAGATGTGATGACATGAAAACATACAAAATAATCTAATTGGATTAGGCGAGAGGCCACCCTTGTCCACCTAGAGATTGTGTGAGGCTTCAGACATCCACAGAAGTGTAGAAATCACAATTATAAAGCAATACAAAAAGACATGCTGAACAAAAATGGACACGAGGAGCTAGTTGGAATAGATGGTTGGCCACCAATATCCACCTGGATCAATCCCCCTCCCTTAGGAAGCAATGGTCTCCATTGTGTTGAGTTCCCCCATTAGGTGAGGAAAATTTTGTTGGATTTGGCCCCGGGTTAGCCACTTACGTTGGTGTAGGAGTTGTACTGCCGTGACAACTCAATAAATTTGTATTCACTGCTGGCGAGTGCCCTTGACCTATGTGTCCACAATTGATCATGGGATCAAATTTTGCTCAATTTTCAAAGTGTTCGGAATGCGATGAAAACAGTGCCATTGTGTCTGTCTCATATTCCTGATTTCGTTGGTATATTTACTTTCGCAAACGGAGTCCGTATGGAGGAGATATCGCGATCTGTCCGCCAGGCCAAACAGGGAAAAATTTGGCATGCTGACTGTACCTGTCCGTACAGTCCGTACGGCCACGTGGAGGGTCGTACCATCATGATGACGTGGAAATTTGATGATGTGGCATATTTTTATTGGAAGGTTGTCGTTGAATGCTGTGATGACACATGTCACTATATGGTTGGTTCATATGTTTATGTTTATGTAAAATGATATGGAGGCCGCGGGGTTCGACCCCCGGACCTCCCCAACACCAAAGTTTTCATAACACTCCGATAACCAACAGTCCCACCTTTGATCCTTGTTAACTATGCCTTCAAGTTTTTATTTAACATTGATGTTATGTTATATGGAAAAGGGGGGCGGGTCGGGGCTTAAGCCCCGACCCATGGTTCCGTTGCATTGTAATATGACCATATATATATTGTGGCGTGCGCATTGCAATACATTGCAATGTTATATTACATATATGTATATTCAATAGTTGCAAACTATATTAAAAATGCGCACGGGGTTTTAAAAACTTTAACCTTTGGTTAATATATGTGTGTAACCCGTGGTTTGGTCGGTGTAATAACCGCGCGGGAGTTTTAAAACGGACTAACCACTTTTTCGTCGAGCCCAAGGTCGCATGGGTCATATGACCGAATGCCGAGGCGGTTAGGGGCTGGAGGCGCCCTAACCGTTCTATGATTTGTACCGATGCACGGTTATGCACGGGACTGGTTTCTTTACGCTTAAATGAGCGTGTGAGCCAGGTTTGGAGAACAAGGGTGCAGATTGTAGAACCAGAGACAACAAAGTTGGAGAAGGAGCTTCAAGGAGGCATATCTTTCTCATTTTTCGACCGTTTCAGGTGTTGAAAGAGCCTAGACAGAGGTTTTGGGATGTTGCGGAGCCATTGAAGCAGTCAGTTTGTCATTTTGAGCACTGTAAGATATGTTTTTGAGCACTTTGAGAAATTTAATAATAATGATCCATTGGAAGCTGGACCAGGAGATGTAGCCCGAAGTGGGGTGAACTCCTTTATCA
>SNQJ01S0185525.1:0-18719 GCA_010110895.2 Picea sitchensis | reverse complement strand
TATAATGAGATTTCAGATTTGTTTTCTTTAAATTGTCTATTTTAATTTGTTTATAATCACATTCAAATACTTTTTCTAGTTTCTTTTGTTGAAACATATAACTATAAATTAGCATCAAACCCAAGTACTTATTGCTTGAGGGTTGATTGATATTTTTGATCAGGCTATAAACACATGGTGATAATCCCACCTATATCACCTTAGCCTTGTGAGATTCAAAAATGTTAGTATAAGGACTTCTCATTCCTTTTCATCAACACACATGTGTAGATTTTCCTAAAGCACCCTCATTCTTTGGTGGTCTTTGGTGTTTATATATGGTCAAACCCTCCTTTGTGCACACTTTTTTAGAGCACACTTATTCTCTTAGGTTTGATATAAGTCCACATATTGGTATGTGGTTTGAGGACACTTCATTACCAGTATAGGAGGAAATTCTATTTATCATGTACATTTTCCTTGGGCATATCATTTATGGAATCAATTGGAGGAGTTTTAGGTGGTTGTACACATGGACCTAACTACCCTGCATGCTTTCCTAGTTCACTACACCTTTTTGCTCATGGTTTTAGAAATAATTTGATAATTATGGATCATGGTTTCTCATTATGACACTTTGTTTTGATTATTTAATTAGGAGAACATTCCCTTGATGCACATTCTCCTAGGTCATCCTACTTATGTCTCACAGTTTGAGGAAAATTGATTATTCACACATGGATTTATTCCTTGGCTCACTTTTTGAGGTCACCCCACTTGTGGAGGTTATTGTAACCAAGTGGATCACTTTTTCGTGTATATCCATGAGATCAATTGTTTGAGGAGTTGGTTATTGCATTGGAGGAAGTTCCCTAACTATTCTTGTTATCTTTGGCATCGTTTTGGTATTTCAAGGTTGTCGACTCATCAAATAAGTGGTGCACTCCCTAGTTGACATCCTGGAATGTTTATTCATGATATAATTGCTCAACACACTTATCTAGGGAACCCATCTCTTAAAGAATTATTTTATTGATGGTGGTGCTAGATCCAAGGGATTTCATAACTACTATTAACACACTCTCCAAGGGTGCAATCTCCATGGACTTATTTATATTATATTAGCTTTCTCAATGTGGTCCCAAAACCACCTTGTTTGACACTTCTCAAGGGTGAATCATTTTCATGGATTGTTTTACATGGTATGGCACAACTCCAAATACTCCTCACACATAGTTCAAGGGTACAAATTCTTTAAGGACATTTTATATTATGTTTGTTGGTCAAAGGTTCATCTTGAAGAGAAATCTACTAAAGGAGGTTACATGTGGACCCTTGGAGGAATTTGCACATTCAAACAAGATTATAATGAGGAGACGTCCATGTTTGAGGATAGGACAAGTGGCATTCCCACTCATCACCTATCATTTTATTATTCATTGTTGACTTTTCCATTAGGAGTTTGTTAGAATATAGTATCTATTATGTTTTCTTAGGAAAGATCAAATATCTCACACATGGATATTATTATTTTATTTAAGGAGGTTTTGATCTTGGAATCTATATAAGAGAAGGTCATACTATTGTATTGATTGGTGAAAGTTTGTGGAAACACTAGAGACTATTGCTTGGAGTTTATTCAAGGTTGTTTGGATCTTGTGGAATATGTGTTTGGACTTAATTTATTGAAGACTAATGCTGGAAAATGCTTGCATCAAATGTCTTATGAAGGGATGAATTCCGCGTGACATTGTCCATTTATTTAAAAGAGTTTAATTATGGTTTATTCCCCTTTGATTCCTTTGTGTTTGTTGTTGGAAATATTTTTGTTGTAACTTCCTTATTAATTCAAGATATTTGTAAATTTGCATATCTATCAACAAGCACACCCTCATGCATGTTTGAAGTTCTCCTTAATTAGTTTTTTCACAAATATTTTATATATTAGTGGACAACAAGATAGGGTTGTTGTAGGTTGTTCATTCTAGTGACATCCTTTCCTAATCACATGAGAAAACAACTCACATTTGTGGCCTTATAGACTCCATATGAATTATTTGATGACTTGGAGAGGGTTGATTGTGTAGAACATCCCATTGAAGATAACAAAGGTTCACATGTGCATATTCCCCTGACCTGATAGTCTCATAACAAAAACCTATTCGCTAAAGTTTCGAAAGTATGGTTGATAAAGGCTTGGTTTGGGAAGAATATTTCACTGATTAAAAGTTATGGAGACATGACTTTTAAATTTTCAAGTTGAACTCATATATTTTCATGTTGGACTCTTCCATGATTTTATGCTTGCCTTTAGTCTTGCCAATTCTGAATGCAATGTGGCATATGTTCATATTGGGTCTTCCTTTTTTCCAAGTATGATGTTGGAGTTTGAAACCCCGACTCAATATCATTATTATGAATGTGCTCTCACCCAAGTTTTGAATCCACAATGATAGAATACATTCCTTCATTTGTCTCAAAGGCATGCAATGTTGATGATGGATTTGACTTTTGTTTGTTGGGTTGGAAAGTTTTGTTTGTATAAATATATTTCATAAGAGTTATTGGATTAATGGTTTGATTATGATGTTGGTTTGAATTCTTTGATACCCTCATGCATGTTTTCGAATTCTAGCTTTAAGAGGCTTTGTCTACTTGATAAGTTGATTCGATGCCTTGACTTTCTAAAAGAGATTAATGTTGGTGTAAAACTATATATGGTTTCAAATGCATGTTTTATTATGAGTTTTAGTATCAACTCTATTTTGGAAAATATTACATATTTATCCATCAAAATTCCACTATATACTCAACATTCCTTTAAGTGATAAAGATCCAAAAATGGTTTGATATCCTGGTTATTTATAAAGGCATGAACCTTTTATGTTACAACTATTTGAAAATATGTGAAGTGATGTATTTTGGAGAAGGCCTTTTGTTTGTTTCATTTTATATATATAGGACCAAACCCCCTCATTATATCACTTTCTAGGCATTATTCCATGAAATCGCAAACCATATATCATTTAATGTCATATCTCTTCCCCTTGTAATATAAATAGAAAATGTTTTTTAAAAGAAGTTTGTTGGCAATTTGGTTGATAGTTTGATTGATGGTTATTTGGAAACACTTTGGAAATATAGTGAACAAAAATTTGTAAGTTAAAAACATATTGAAAGTGAATGAGTTTCAAGAAGAATTAAAGAATTTAGAAAATTATCACCATTCCTATCATTCCTTTCACTTTTCATAAATTACAAATCCTTTCATCTATACTTAATCATGTTTAGAAGTAAAAGATGGAATTCATGAATAGTTTAAAAGATGTATTAATAATATGTGTTGGCAGTGTGCAGATATGGTTTGAAGCTTGGTTGGTATAAGGCATAAAGACTGTGGAAATATTATGGTCAAACTACTTATATCTTGACTATGAAAATGTATCATACACTTCTATCATTTGATTTCATTTTACGTACGTTTCAAAACCATTCATATCTCCCAAATTCATTATTTATCCCATGTTCAAAGTAATTATTTGTTTATGGATATATTAGTGATACTTAGTAAATATGTATATATTCATAGGAAATTGCATAATTCTACTTTGATTGTTCCCCTTTTCTACCCCTCTACCAACCAACATTTTGTTAGGTTCTTTACATGAGCCTTGAACTCCTGCAATCTGTTGAAGACTTCATCCTTGGTATTCATTAAGAAGATCCATTTCTGTTGGGAGAAATCATCAATGGATATCACATAGTACATGAATCCACCAAAATATGCAACTGTCATAGGTCCACATACATTTGAATGTACTAGATCCATGATCCCCTTGGACTTTTTGTCACTGCTCGAAAAATATCCCTTAGCATTCTTTCCAAGTGCGCATCCTTTGAAAATTCCATCATGCTCTACCTGAAGCTCTGGAAGTCCTATGACCATCCTCTTCAATGCTGGTAAAGCCCTGTAATTTAAATGTGCAAATCTCTGATGCCATAGCTCACAAAAATTGATGTTGTCATGTACCAATGTCGGGGTTGGTCATCCCAAAAATATGTATAGACCTCCATCTCAAACACCAATCATTGTTGCAAAGTCTATAGAAACTATGTTAGTTATCATAGTGCGACCGATCGCAGTTTGTAGAGAAGCAGAGAGTGACCAAAAGAGTTGGTCGCACTATGTAGTGCAATCCTTAAGGTAGTTGCTCCATGTAATTAAGAAAATCATGACGGAGGGGAATGTGGTTTCTCTGTGTGCACATGTCGCTTACGACCACGACCGTACAATTGCAAAAAATAAAAGATATGAAGCAGATCTATCAGATCTGACACTGAAAGATTTTCACTAGGTTTGATACCATGTTGAATTTTCTGATTTTCAGATATGATAATTATTGCCTTATGATTTAAATGTTGTTGTTATCATAGAATAATTACCCACTGAAAACCTCAACAAGACTTAGCGAACTTGATGAGTGGTTATTGTAAGTAAATATTATATGAGATGATCTATTACAATTGAGGGCCCTGATATTATACTTGGGTGGAGTGCCCTTTCATTAATGCACATGTATTTTCCATTATTTTTTTTCATTAATTAATTAATTATTGATTATTTACATATTTATACATTATATTATAAATATGTTATATTTATGTTGATTATTATTTCCTCATATGCACGTCTAATTAATATAGATCACTCCATCCTTGAGCAGGCAATGTGAGAGCACCTTGAGTCTATCCACACCTCGTTGGGAGAAAGACTACGCTTGGGCCATTCACCACTAGCAAATCTTTGTGAGTGGATGAGTCATTTCCCTTGGTCAAATTGGCATGACCAATATGGGAGAATGTCTACCCGATGTTGCTAACTAGAGAAACATCAACAAAAATACCATGGACAATATTTACCCTAAGTCCAAGAAAATTTTCAAATATGTTATCATACATTAAACTTAGTTGTCTTTAGGGATACCCCATTATGCCAGTGGAGAACTAGACAAAAGTGTGTGAATGAGCTATTATCATGACATTGGGTAGCCCTTCTTTAGTACCCCTCGGATATTACTTGTGCTTTAAGAATTTTATCACTAAAAGTAAGGGTTTGGTTTGTAACACTATGCTTAATTAATTAGAAGGATTTTAGAATTGATGTCATTAACTCAAGGGTTAACTTACATATTTTCTTTGAAATTCCTAATCTCTTTGACCTCCCTTTTGAAGGTGTTAAATTGTTTTGGATAGGTTGTAATACTTAAGATGATCCAAGTGGTCATTGGTGGCCACCCACCTATTCAACTAACTCAAAATGGTTCCACATTTTGGTAGTTCTAATACATGTTTTTAGGCCCCAAAATATTGGTGCATTTTTCAAGCATTTCCTTTGTGTTTTTGGTAGTTGACATAGATGGTTATGTAGCTACCAAACACGTAGATCATGGATCAGTATTTTTAGTAGTCCAAGAAATTCCCTAAAAAAAATTTGTATGCAAAAGTTGTATCCCCAATAAGTTGACATATCAATTATCCTCCTCGTGGTCGACATTACTTTTCCCACATCATTTCCTAGGGTTAGGGTTTTGGACCTTTAGGGTTTTTCATCTTGGAGAATCATAATTTATGTTAAAAGGTGGTAATTTTGGCCTCTTGTAAGGTCATCTTGAAAATGAGCATACTGACACATCTCTCTTCATAGATAAGATACCAACATTCTATCTAATTTGCATTGCTTTTCATTTTACAATCAACCCATCTCAACAACTATATAATTTCTTCTCTCCACAACTCTATTCCACTTGGGAGTATGGAACAAAAAAATGTGCCTTTTTGCTTACAGAAATCAGCAAACTTGTTAGAGATTAATTCATCTCCATTATCTACAAGGAATACCACCATACTTCTACTAGATTATTTCTCTATAGTTTCCTTAAATACTTTGAACTCGACAAAAGCATCAAATTCCTTTTTAAGAAAACAAACCCATGTATTCTTGGAAAAATCACCAACAAGCAATAGAATCTACCTTGCACAAGCCACAAAAGGTGTCCTCTTACCACCACGAACATCAATGTGGACTACATCCAAAACACCTTTGGCTCTCCAAGCCTTCCCTTCATCAAAGGGAAATCTATGATGTTTATTTGCTAGCCATGTTTCACACACTAATTCCTTCTTCTTATAGAGATGTGGCATAATTCAATCAACCATTAGACCCTTTGTAAAGAAAGGTACTAAAACTTCAAATTCCCATAGCTTTTATGCCATAAATTGTTGTTGTTGTCATTGATGCTAAATTATATTTTCAATCATCGAGGCATGTGACTCTACCACTTCATTATCCATAATATGCAAACCCCTTGCTCTTTATATCTAACGGAACATTTTTTTATTATTTTATAAATTTGAAAACATTTTTCTCTAAAACATCACATCTAAAATTGGATTACGCTTTGTAGTTTCAACAAGTAAAAGAACACTTTTACTTATCTTGCTCTAAAAATTAACACACCCTTCTACAAATTTCTCCCTCCTGACACCCAAACTATTATTTTTAAATTGGTTTGTCTTCCACAAATTCAACAAGATAGACACTCATGTTAGTCATATACTTTGAATCTTTGAAATCAAAGAATAAATCTATTGACACAACTTTACCTTAGATGCAACAAAATCTCTGATCTCTTCTTCTACATGTGCAACATCGGTTCGCTTCTTTCCCAACTACCCACAATTTTGTTGCTTCTCCCACAACCTTTTTCCTTTGCGTTTTAAATATGAACCAATTTAGCACAATAATAACACTTTGCACTATTTGTTGATTTATCTAACCCAAAGAACTTGTAGCCATTGCTATTATTTCGCTCTTACTTATGTTTCCCTTATCCCTTAATCTTTGTTGCAAAGGCACTCTCAAATACTCCTTTGTTGCTTTCAAATTGTCCCCCTTACTTTTGTTCCCATTTTCCTTTAATCTTTGTTGCAGAGGCACTCTCAAATCCTCCATTGTTGCTTACAATTTATTTTCTCATCTATCCATTTGAAATCATTGAAAGTTTTAAAAAAATCATTGTTAAAAATTCTAAAAGATCACTGTTAAAATTCACCACTAAAAATTAAATTCAAAACCAAACCATCCTTAGGATTCATGCTTGTAGTAGAAATTCCATT
Source organism: Picea sitchensis (assembly GCA_010110895.2). Taxonomy (NCBI): domain Eukaryota; kingdom Viridiplantae; phylum Streptophyta; class Pinopsida; order Pinales; family Pinaceae; genus Picea; species Picea sitchensis. The sequence goes on along the minus strand of SNQJ01S0185525.1, from coordinate 11,564 downwards.
CACATTGACTATTTCTAAACATGTTAGCTTTGGGATTCATGCCATATTCCAGTACCTTGGAATCTGAGTGTCTACCAACACATTTGTCTAATATTTGCCTCAAAAATCATGCACCAATTTTGTTTTATGGAATCCACTGCCTTGGGAATTGTGCCTAAATTTTTTTGTGTGTTTTTTTGCATAAGAAACATGCCCACAATTTGTTGCGGAATCTCTTCCTTGGGAAGTATTAACACATGGAAAATTAGGGATGTTTCTACATTAAATGATACCAAATCCTAAGGGGGGTGTCACAGATCAGAGGGTTGCTGATGGAGAGACCCCTGGCTAGAATTGTCTTATTCAATCAAATCAAGAGCATACACGAAATATTTTATACAATCAAGGAGGGTGATGATCTTGCAGTCAATATTATAAAAATTATTGTGGGAATTTGGTGATTTGATCTATTTTTTATTGTATTATGTTGATTTATGACACTTACAATTTGTACCTTGCATGAACCACATGAGAAGGTCATAAAGATTGATCTTGTTTAAATATTTTCTTAACTCATGCTTAGAGATTGAAATCCCTAGTCCCTTGCTAGTATGTATATAGGCTCTTTCCTTTGCTTGCAAAGTCTTGTCGTGAACAAAATCTCAAATTTATTTATAGTAACCATGAAAGATGGACGAGATGAAGTGGGCCACTATAAAGGAGATTTATGATATGATGGATGAAAGAATCCACCATGGCTATCACTTCCATAAATATACAAAACAAGAGTTGTCATTAATGTTCAAGTTGAGGGGTTGTCCAACCAAGCTTTCCACAGTGGAATAACTATTTGGAATTTTTTAATTTGTAACCACGACATTGAGGCCTTCACATAGCCTTTCATTCATGCACAAGGATCTCAAACAATGTTATTAGGACCAGACTAGTTCCAACAAAACTGGTCGGTCTGATTGATTCTGGGGTTGTACCAGTATGGTTGAAGGCTTTGAACTAATAATGGATGGTTTCATACTGAAACCAGCCATAAATTCCAAAACTGGTTGGTTCTGTACCAAAAGAAACAATAAATGCCAAAACTTGTCAATTCCATACAAAACCACACAATCAATGACGGGGACAACTTAAACTCATTTTTTTTTAAATCAATAAAGTAAGAAAAGGTGAAACACTAAACCTAACTCTAGCCCCCCCCCAATGCTATTTAAAGAGGTCCCCATCCTCCATTTAACTCACATGATTCATTTATCAATTTGGAATTTTTGAGTTGATTTTCTAGGGCTAATATGGTTTATGTTTAGTACAACCTTAGATTGAGGTGCAACCAATTGTTGAACAAGACCCTTGAATCAAGCAACATAGTCTTGGATGATATTGATCCCTCATCAAAGTGAGTTGTGGAGACTCAAAGAGAAGCATTTGACAATGAAGACATATCTTGGATGGACTTGGACACAGTTCCACAACCAAAGGATCTAAACATTATTGACAGGTACCTTCAAGGCTTAGGGAATCTATCTAAAATCCATTTTTTAGTCTAGTCATGTTGAGGATGTAGATGATGACAATTCAGATGATTTTTTCATATGGAGTATAGAGTCTAGAGTCTAGACTATAGTTATTAATTAGTGTTATGCTTATTTTTGGACTCTAGAGACCATTTAGAGCCTCTTTGTTGATGTATTTTACTTCAGATATGGATTGCAATCGGTGTTATTTTGGTTATGTGCACGCTTCCTTGCTATATACATGAGAAACTTTGCATATTTTCATATAATAGTTTGGATTCACATGGATGCACTTGAATTTTGCTTTTTCAAAAATTGAATATTTTATGTATTTCTTGTTCGATTGGTTTTGTGGTCCGATTTTGTTTCTAGTTTTTGTCCATTTTCACTCTAGTTCTGGTTTCTGGGATTGACTGGTCCTGTTATGATAACATTTATCTTAGGTAGGATTACATGATAAGGAAAATTGAATCAGATAAACGGTTTATCCTAGACTTTGGGGATGTCGGTGTACGTCTTATTCCCCCCCATAACCTTAGTGGCTTAAACCATGCTCTTGGGGCATTATTGGGGATAAAATTGATGTGTGGGGCATCCAAACATATCTCAAGGAGCAGTGAATTTTATTATTAACCACTAGAGCCTATGAATGGGGTTTTAAATAATACAAATTCAAGCAGTCCTCATTGTAAATGATCACCAATTAAAAATATTTCAGTGGAGAAAACCCAAGTTTCAGGGGTGGATCCATGAAATGATCCTGAATAATGATGACATGGGTGGTTAATCTTGGTTTCAAGGATAGAGTTTAAGAAGCCACACTAATACGGTATTGAAGACTTAAATATAACTTATTTAAGGCTTGATGGATCAAATTACAAACAACATTGTGATTCTCAATGTGAACATAAGAGCACATCTCAAGGAAACTAATTTGATTAAGGTTTAATGAATATCTATAACTTTGTCATAGATGATCAATATTGAAGCTTGATGTAAAATATATAAATAAAGGAGAAGAAACTCTTCCAAAAGGTTGGATCCATTTGAGTTTTCCCCCATGTACTACAACGTTGTTTTCCCTTTGAGACAATAATGAAATGAACCATGGAGTTTTCACCATTTTCTTATTTTTTTTCATATTGGTATTGTTTTGTCAATGTTGTAATATCTCTACTTAATTTATTGATTTGTTTTCATAGGATAGTGTGGATATATCTTCCCTTGGTTTCTGAAGCACCTATGAACTTAAGTTGTGATTAAATCCATGGAAGTTCATTGCATGAGGGTTTATGTGGATTTTTCTCTATCAACCAAAGTATGTTGGATTTGAAACTCCAAATTAATGTGGTAATATTATGTCCCTTTACTCAACATCATTATGAAAAGAGTTTGTGTGTAAAACTCTTTCCTCTATTATTAGTATTCTTCTGCATAATATTGATACGTAGACCAATGTGCTTGATCTCTTAAGACTTATCCAAAGTAGGATTCCCCATTAAATTTCTCCACCATCATTCAAACCTCCTTTCATATTCTTTCAACTCCATAGCCCATACATTAGGCATCGATTACTGTAGATTCAACCACCATATTTATATATTATTCTTGTATTGAGCTTATCAAAAAACCTGGGTATGTTGAGCTTATAAGAAAATATGAATAATAGAATAGGGATACCCCTTTTGGTTGGATTCATTGATCATAAAGCTCGAAGAGAGTTATTGTGACATCCCCAGTTTTAATCCCTGCAATTTATAATGTAAATGTGCAAATGTGATTTAAGTTGGTGAGTTGATATGTTTGGGTCGAAGAACATGTACTGGTTAATATCGTTGAAGGCAAAAATATGTATTTTGTACATTAAAATGATTAATAAAGATAATAATCACTATCTGCGGTACGAGTGGGATAATAACGACAAGGGGCTTTGATTCCACAAGAGAGGGGGCTAAAGAGGGATCCAAGGGGTTACCCATTTACATTAATTGAGCCATATCCATATTAATGTTTATTCCCTTAGAATTATCAAAAGAGATGTAATGTCCATTTTCAAATAAGAACTCCAGAGAGGAGGCTTAATGGTCTAAGACAACCCCATTAGACTATAGCTAGGGCCAAAAAGGGGTAAACAAGGTTACTAGATGTCACTCCAGTAAAAGGTGTTATATTTGAAAAGTGACATTGAGCTAAAAGTGACTAAAATCATTTTTAAACCAATTTGAGATAAAAATAGAACAGATGAGCTAAAATTAGAAGTCAACGACGAATTAGGGTTTCAAGAAGCTATAAGAGAAGGTTCAACGACCTAATTCATCATTATGTAGATTTTGACTTGTCATTGAGGAGAGAGGCGCATCTCAGGAGAGGTAGCTTAGTGGATTCCAAGAGAAATACACTAGTGGATGATTTCGGTGTTGAGAGACACACCCTAGTCACTGGGGAGGTCACACAGATCTTCCATCGATCTTCAACAGTAGTTTCGCAGGTTGCAACAGCAAGGGCACACTCATTCACGGTGAGGGTTCAGTGAATCGACTTGTCCCTTTTAGGGAGAGTTCATAGATTCCCCTCCGGCCCATTTGAGAGGAAGGAAAGGCACATCTTTTTCCTGGTTCCTCGTCAGATTCTGACAGAGGAATCATCTAGGGCGCACTTTCCAGACATTGGGAGTGCGACACTTGGGGAGGACACATTTGGGGTTCCCGAGTGATCATCAGTTCAGATCCAGGGAAATCCTTCAGACACATTTCATAGTAGACCTAGGCGATCAATTTGAGACATACATCAGCTGATTCTAACGATGGAATCACTAGGGCACGGTTTTACAGAGTAGAGGGGGCGCATTTCCCCAGGGAGATCCATCTAGGGACCAGATACACCAGTTGAGGTTCGGACAGTCACCAGGACTATGAGGAAGAGCAGGGCGCATTGTTTGGGACATTTTCCAGGCATTTTCGAGAGGTATAGCCACCATGGCGAGCTTTCCAGACTTGCAAAAATTTTCATACGAGTTGGCATATATGCAATAGTTCTTCATCTCATCCATTGCATTCCACAACATTCTTCGGGTATTGGGTATTATTGTTTTAGTTGCAATTGTATTCCGGCTAAGATCATTTTTTCATTGATCTAGCCAAGTGATTCATTTTATTCAACCGCATTCGACATTTGTACTCCATGGAGATTTCATAATATAGGCTTTGTAGTCTTTTGTTGCCATTATTATTTGAATGCTCATTTATATGTTGTAAACAATTAATCCTACACACACATTAGTATATTTTACTAGACTAGACAAGTCAGGGACATTACAAGAGATACTAAAGTGATGTAAGAGTAGTAGGTGGGAAAGGTCAACTCACCAAATTTATGACAACATTGGCTTAGTACAACCACTTTTTGGGAAATGTGAGAGTCAAGCTTGCTTGAGAAGAAAAGGAAATTCGAGTTCATTTTTGGGACAATTTTTTCTTGTTGGTTTTGGAGATCAAGAGGAGAGTTGGGTGCTAGAAAGAGAACCACCATGCTTTGCTTGAGGAAAGTCATTTTTGGGATGTGTTTATGTTGGAATGGTGGCCTATGTGCCTATAAAAATGGGTTGTGTGCCTATGGATAATTTTCCTATTGAAGAAATAGCTCAAGATCCTTGTGAAGGATGTTGTGAGGACTCCTAGACTAACTGATAATTCATGGAGTCCTCATTTAAGATATTCTTGATGAACCACATGCACTAAATCCTAGAGGGAAGTGGGAAGCCCTGAGGGACTGCGTGGCAGAGAAAGAGGATCCCATTCCTTGGGTTGTGTAGGTTAAAGGAAAGAGAGTTGGGTGATTGAAATTGTTGTTGGAGTAGAACCTGGGTTTTGGGTTGTTGAATGTGGAGACAGGATAGCCAAGAGGGCCATACCTCCTTGTGTATTCATAGCCCCAGCTCAAGGATGGCTTGTTGTTGAGAGAATGGAACAATAAGCCTATGGATGGGAGGAACATCCCTGATACACAACCAGTTGGTTCAAAAAATTAAAGATAATTTTTATGTTGTGTTTATCATGATTATTACATTTTGTAGTTATTTATATGAATGTTATCCGTTTGTTGAAATGTTTCATTCATGGATTTTAAATATGTTGTAGATGCATGAATAAATTAGCATGTTGTTAGCTGTAAATTTTATGTGTATGAGCAACAAAATTTTGGTCTTTCTATTCTTAGTATGTTACAAGTGGTATCAAAGTTGCAGGTTACAACATCAACACTACAGGGTCTGCTACAACACAAATCAAGTTGTTGTTGTGTTTTAATTGGGGAAGAAATTTCGGAATTGGGCAAAGTCCCCAATTTTCCAGTATATTTGAGTTGAAATTCGACATGGATATGTCAACTATATGAAGTTAGCAGGTGGGTTTCGGTTAGGGAGGTTGAAAACACCAAACTTATGGAAGTCACACAGGTGTTTAGGGTGAAATCTAAGTTCACCCAGCAGAAAAAGGTGGGGTTGGAATCCCCTATTATTTGTTCTTAGCACTCAAATTTATTGGTTTTTTCATTGCTAGGGTCGCTATGGTTGTGGAAGGGTCAAATTCAGCTTAGATGGATCGAGTTGGGCATTTTCTATGATGGCCATGACAGTCACGAGTTTTGCCAAGTTCAAAAAATCTAGAAATTGACTAAGTGTCGAAAATTTTGGAAGGTATAGTGTGTCAATGAGGAGGAAATATTTGAATTCACTGATACAATGTGTATTGGCAAGTAAAGAAAATCCTTCATCGATACGTCGATGAAGGAAGATATTTCGAGGGCATCGATACAATGTGTATCGATGAGGAAAGAAGATCCTTCGCCGATATGTCGACAAAGGAAGATCTTTTGAAGTCGCCAATAAAGAAGCATCGACGGAAAAAAGATATTTCCAAATCGTCGATAAAAGAGTGTTTCGGTGAGGAAAGAAGATAACTTGTTGAAACGTTGGTGAGAAAAGGAGATAACTCACCGAAATTTCAGCAAGCAAAGAGGATAAGTCGTCATAACCTCAGAGGGAAAATATCTTTTAGAGCCACCGACAAAAGAGTTTTTCGGCAAAGAAAGAGAATCTTTGGTTGAAATGTCAGCGAGCATAAAATATTTGAAGTCGCCGACAAAGGATTTTTTCGACAAAGAAAGTGAATCTTCGGTCAAAGCAATGGTGAGCAGAAAATATTGAAATCATCGACAAATAAGTGTTTCAATGAATAAAGTGATTATATGGCTGGAACGTCAATGAAGAAAGATATTTATGAGTCACCAATAAAGGCATGTATCGACGAGGAAAGAGAATCTCGTGTTGATACGTCGACGAGGAAAGAGGATCCTAGATTGATACATCGACAAGGAAAGAGGATCTTCTGTCGATACGTCAGTGAGGGAGAAAGATTCCAACTCACCAACACAGGAAAAGAGAAGAAAGAAGAAAAGAGAAAGGGAAGGAAAGTAGGCAATTTATACCAAAAAGAAATAATAAGAAGTCTAGGGCCAAAAACGTTTTTTGGCCATAACATGAGTACAAAATCTCAGTTTCAAATGGAATTTAAGAGACGTGTATGTAGTGACAAGGCCTACAAGAATGTCAATGAGGACCACTAGCCAATTCTGCTTCCATTTTCCAAAACACACAAATTAGTGACTTTTGAAGATCTAGGTCGTTCTCAGTATCCGGGGCCCAAATAAAGGTGAAAAGATAGCTCAAAAATCATACATGAAGATACCCATTTGGCATCCTGGCAGAATTCAAAAGGAGTTGAAGTGGAGATGCCAAAACAGGGAAAAATCCATTATTTCTGGGCAGGTTTTGGGGATTTTTGAAATCTTCAGAGGAGGAAAAGGGACCCTAGATTACCAATCCACAAAAAAAAAATTAGTCAACATTTCATCTACTTATCAATTCAAAAAACTTTGTCTTGAGGGAGTTTTTTCCATTTTTGCTCCATTTGGTAGATAACAATTTTTTGCTAAAAGTTCTAAGTCTGGAGGAAATGCAAAAAGATGAAGTTGCTAAGTGTAGATAGACGCAGAAGTTGGATGGAGCATCAGATCCAAAATTTGAGAGTTGTTTTGTATTCATAATCAGGAATACTATCCGTGCCCGATACAAAAGTTTTATTGTTTCTCGGTAGATTTATTTCTACAAGAGGCATAAGTTAGCCTTCGAGATTTATTGTACTATTGAAACAAGTGCAAAAATGGTGAAATTGTTGATTTCAGAGGGCCATAACTTGTAGCTCCAAAATAAGAACAAGGCATGAGTATAGTCATTGGAAAGGTAATCTAGAATACATCATGAATAAAGGTTTCAGTCCTATGAGGAAACATCTAGTCATTTTATAGAGCTACAAGAAAAGGGAAAATAAACTTTGTGAACCATGTAATTGCTCAATGTGAAAGTTTCCTAACAATGTCAAATTTTGGGATAAACATTTACATATGTTAGAGGTATAGGAAATATGCCAGTGTCAAGTAAGAAAGAGTGGAGATACTCACGATAGTGCCTATGTAGAGGTATAAAGGAACATTTGGAGTGCGTCGACCTGGCAAATAAAAAAGGGTTGAATTTTAGATAACATGATATTGTTGATGAGCAGGGAAAAAGAAGCAGAGAATGTTATGTCAAGATCCTATTGACTGAATGATCAGGTACATTGGATTATGCATCTTCCATACAACATGTTTATGATAAGGAGTTTTCTAGCTCCATGAAATCCTTGGATGTTTCAAGCACTATTTTCCAATTGTAAAAGTCTAGCTCAGATGTAATAGAGTGTTGACACATGGTTATTCAAAAGGACCTAAAATATGCAAGGAACTTAATCTTCAGGAAAATGACAATATGAAGTTGGGCATTTTTGCAGAGGTGTTGGAAGATTTATCAACAAAAAATATTGATGATGTAGGTTGTCTACTCTTTAAATAAAGACAAGTTAAAATAGGGGGAAGGGAAAGAACTTGATCTTGTATATGACGTGGGTTATAAACTAGATAGTTCATTTGAGTGCCAAAGTAGTTATTACTTGCATGAAAATGATAGGGAAGTAGGGAAGATCTTGTAGAATTGGTTGAGATAATAAAGAGCTTGCAAATGGAAGTGCAGAGCTACCAAGTAGGTGATAAAAAGTGGATAAAGGGCTCAAAAAGAGCAAAGCCAAATTAGCATTCAATGGCTACAAAGTCGTAATGACTTGCAGAGGTATATCAATAGGGATGCTCATGTGAAACATGAAACCAACAGGTGAAGAATGTCATTAATGGGCACATAAAGGAAAAGTAAGACTCCATAACCTTAAAGGTAGAAATGTGATGGTCACTGCAAAACTTGTTGCAAAAAAGAAAACAGATCCCATGAGATAATGGGTAAATCATCTCTAGGGACTAGTTTATGAGGAATTATAAGGGTTGCTAGTTATGAATTGGAAACTATGGCCAAAGTATTTAGAGAAAGAAAGCCACTTGTGTTATCAGAGTGCACAGTGGAAGCAAGGTACAAGTACAAAGAATTCAAGGGATAAGATAATAAAGTTTATTCACTAGAAGGTGCCAATGGATGAATGTAGCATTCCATTATGAGCAGTATGGTCAAGAGTGGTCAAGTAGGGATTCACAGGGGATTATTAAATTAAGTGAAGATTGAGAAAAGCAAATGGATATATAGAGATAATGGAAAGGGGTGCTATAATGATAATGGCAAAATGATTCACGGATACCGCATTATCAAGGTGATGGAATGATATAAATTATATCATTCTAAGGTGTTGGAGGGTTCTAGCAAGGTAAGGTTGGGGCAAGGTTGCCTAAGAAAAAGTAGTTGCCAATAGGGAATATTGGCTAGAATTGCAAGATGGCCAAGTGGGACTTGGTTGGAAAATGTTCAGATCAAAGAAAAATAGTGCAGAAATGAGAAAAATGATAGTGCACTGAGTTGTAGGGGTCTAGAAAGATTCAAGGACAACCACATCGAGCACAAGAAGATGAAATAGATATGCAATGGAGTGCATAATGGAAGTGATACATGATGCATATAGGAAAGATAAAATGCATGTGCAGTAGTAGGCATGATGAGATTGAATTATTGGTGCACACTGATGTGCATTCATGCATGCAAGAATGCCTGAACATGCATAATGGATGATTATAAACTAATAATATTATGTTGTTATATATGTCAAATAATTGTGTCATGATAATTGAATATGACTAATGATGGATTATGTATCCAGGAAAAATCTTTATAGCATGGTTAAAGATGTTGATGGTGTTGTCGCTGCGTACGACAACCATCTGCATGAAGACAACTGAGGATGGTAAGAATGTTGATCAAGAGGTTGGTGAAAGGAGTCTGCAAGATTCTACAAAATATTAGTTGATTGGGTAGCATCAATTAATTTGATAGCAGCCATGCATGTATGCATTTGGTTTCTTATGATGCATAATTATTGGAGGGAATTGAGGGAAGGGTTCCCTTAGTTAAATTTTTCAATATTTGAATTGATGTAAAGGAAGAGGGTCTTGAGTATATAAATGTTGTTAATACGTGATTGTAATTATAGGAAATTTTATTGCATAGTGTGTTATGTTGGTTATGAGATCATAACCAAGTCAATTTAGGAGGCATACTCCTAATATAACAATGAATGCCAATATAGCTAGCCATGTGTGAGGCCATGTTATTGTTGGATATGGAAGGATTGTAGTGCCATACAAGTGCGTAATGGTCTTCCATTGTATAACCAATGTTTGGACGGAGGGAAATTTTAGGGGCTAAATTTCGCCCATGGGCTAATTTTCCATGTTTTTTCCCAAAAATAGATTCGTCAATTTTCATTTTTCTAAAAATGATTCGCCCAAATTCTATAGGATAAAATTATTTTACTTTGAAAATAGTCAAAATTTTATGAAAACTAAACAAGATCCTTAGAAATTTGAATATTTTTACAAAAATATCACCAAACATTTTATAGTTTGCATATTAAGACTAGTAAGATTCCCCAAAGTTTCTACATTTTAAGATAAATTTTCATCCTTAAAATTATCTGTGATTTGGACTGCAACCTCTTTGACGACATTGAAAAGCACTAAGGGATTATGTTCCTAGTGTTGTGTATGGATCGAAAATGAAGGTATCCAAATGGTCGAACAAGTAAAAAGGGGAAGAGTTGGATGATGTGTTATGGTGTTGGTTAGACCTTCCAACTCACCATTGTGGAATACATGACATAGATATGTGGTATTTCTGAATCAATGCAAGGATGCATTAAGTGGATGTAGTCATGGGTATGGACACATTGGTTTATTTATTGGTAATGTTTGATTGCATTAAAAAAAATGCATGGGTTCTAATAATGCATGTGTAAGGAATAATAGTTTTATTCCATTTAATATGATTAATAGGTGGAAGTGATTGAATTGTTGGTAAGATACAAATCAGAGATCATTTCTTGAGTTATTGTAAATGTGCAATAAAAATATATTGTGCATGAGATACTGACAATCTATTTGGATAAATGAAAGTTGAGAATATTGCAGGTTGAATGGCCTTGGATATCGCAATGGTGTAAGTCCATAAGGAAGACCAATACATGTTGCAAGAGGAAAACATTATGAGAGGGAATCCCATGTTTGGGAAATTTGGATTTCCTTATAATGAATAAGAGGAATTGTTATGATGATATACCATGATGATTGTATGTGTGTACAGATAAGATAATGGCTATTGCGGATGGAAATCTTGGGAAGAAGGCTACTGTTAGGACATTGGAACCCTATCATTTCCATAGGTTACAGACTACAAGTGTAAGTCTAGTAGTAATTTGGTGCTCTTCTTGGACGAGAACACCTTGGAAAACGATGTATCGCTCGAGGGACTCTGTAGCAGTGAAGGGGATGTTTGAGCCTAAAGAGTGAGTGTAGCAAGGAATGAAGATTTTCTAGGTCCTATCATTTTGCCAACTGGGTATGTCTTTGACCACAGATTGGCTCTAAGTTTCAACTATTATGAAAAGGTTTTGTTGTTGTTTTAGGACAACCAACAGT